>JAGFMK010000073.1:0-96990 GCA_021030975.1 Lichenothelia convexa
TATTTAAAATCTATTATAGCCCTTACTACTATCTTTATAACCTTACTAGCTTAAGCTCTACTAGGTTATTTTAAATTCAAAGTTAGCGTGCCTCTTATTTTACCTTCTCTACTTATACCTCCTTCTTTTCTATATTAATTTAAAGGCCTTTTTTATATAATCCTAGTACTAGCTAGTCTCTAAAGGTAAGTAAGGGGGCTAAACCTTTATTAAAAGCTAGTAAAGTTAGAAATATATCTACTTATATATTAGAAATAGTGAACCTAGAAGAAGTTAGAATATATTTAAAATATATTTAAAAGAAAACTTACTTAACACTACTATAAATAACTATAATATTTATAACTCTACTAGTAGTGGAGATATTACTAGTAAATATTAGTATAAGTGGATCTAGAATATTAAGGTTCTTACTATAGAGCCTAAGGTTAGATAGTAGATGATCTTAATATAGAAAGATTAGTATACTAAATTCTAAATATATCTTAGTTAGAATTACTCTAAATAGAAGATAATAGTAATACTTCTAAATAATTAGTAAGAAAGTATAAGATATATTTAGAATAAATTTACCTCTTTATAGTAATAGTCTTTATAGTTTTATACTAGAGAATAAATATAAATTTCCCCTCGTTTATTTATCTATACTAGATAAACTATAATTTAATTAGATCTTAGAAATATCTTCATTTTAAGTAAGATTAGTTAGCTATTAGACTTTTTTAAAAGTTTAGTATAACTATATTTAATATAAGGCCTAGTCCTTTATAGTTTAATTCTACTATTCTAGAGTAAGAAATTAGAAGATATATTAGATAGCTTTAAAATATATCTAAGTTACCTTTAATTCTAATTAATCGGTTCTACCTAGCTTTAAATATCTTATCTTAGGTAGTATAAGCTAGGTTAAATGTCTTATTATTCTAATATTAAACTATATTTAAATAGTCTAACTTAGTACTACTAGAGAGTATTAGAAAGATATCTAAAATATATTTAAGACTTACTTTAGGATTACTATAAGTAGTAAATAATGTCGGCCTATAGAATTTAATTTAAAGTTAGTTACCTCTATATTATTTATATACCGCTAAAGAAATTAAAATTTGCCTTTATCTATAAATAAATAATACTTAGAAAGGCCATATATAATTATTATATATTACTTATAGTTACACCAGCTAATAACTTTAGGATTACTAGAATATATATCTAAAATATAATTAGAATTAGTTCTATAGTTTTAGGGGTAGTTTATCTTTAATATATTCTAGTATATTAAAGTACTCGTCTTAACTTAAGGCCTTAAGTAATACCTTTATTTATCTATTTAGTCTATATAGACTAATATTTAAAGTACTAGTAATATAGTCTATACCTCTCTTAAAATAGATAGTATAATATATAATAATAGATTTAATTTAAATTTACTAGCTCTAATAAAAAGGATCAATCTTTTAAAGATAGTAACTAAGTCCTAGATAAATTATTAGGTTTTAGATATATTTTATTTAGATCTAGAATATAATTTACTATAAACTTATTCTATATCTATATCTAAGATTACTACACGAAAACCTTATTTATAAATATAATACTATTAAATAGATAGATTATATCTTTTTTTATAGATAAAAAAAACTTTTTTAAATATAAGCTTATATATAGCTATAGATTACTAGTTTATATAAACTCGAGCTAAGGTAAATACTAGATAGGATAAGTCTTAAATATGTCTAATATATATTTAATATACCTTTTCTATATTTTTTGATATATATTATAAAGATAACCTTATTTAAGTCTTTTATAATAATTCTTTTAAAGGATATATCTACTTTAAATAAAGAAAGTTTAAAAAGTAATTTAATCTATTCTTTAAAAAAATAGATTATTATTAAATAGCTATTATTATCTATCTAAATTTCTTAGATATATTAAGTATTAGGATAATTTTTATACTTTAGGGTATATTCTCTCTTAACTAGGCGAAATATATTAGAGATATATCTTAGACTAATTATAAATATATTTAGATTACCTATAAGGAGGTTCTACCTATTTAGATAGTTAAGAGCCTATTATTTTTTAATAAGAGTAGAAATTTAATTAATATTTCCTAGGGAGGGGTGGATTAATAGAATATTATTACTTAATATAATATTAAAAAACTTATTAGTGAGAGGGCTCTGTAAAAGTTTTGCTATATATAGTAGTAAGTAAATTTAAAACATATTTAGGATATATCTTAGTTATATACTAATAGTAAGTGTTATAGTATTATGCCTCTAGATTATATCCTTTAGCTATTTAAGAATCTCTTATAGTATTAAATAGGGTAGAGGTACTAGGTATTAATAAGTGCTATATAAGGTAAAAATTAGATATAGTATTTATTTAAAATTAATAGGACAAATCTAATAAAACGTTATATTATAATTAATCTTTTTAAGCTTTCCTTAGCCTTAGAGATAGTTTATACCTAGATAGATCTAAGCTATATCCTAAATACATTTAAGATATTACTTACTATATTTTTACTTATATATTATATTTAGTATTATAGTAGCACATTCTTTAGGCGGACCCTAATAGCCTTAATAAATAAGTTCCCTTAAGAACGTAATATTATAATTTAGTAGTATCCTATAGCTATAGTATTACTATTACGCTTTATATATAGTACTCTTAATATATTAGATAAACTATATAGGTTTAGAGGTGATACTCTACTAGGATTAAAAAAGTATTAGAGGACGTAATCTATTTTAGATATATTTTAGATATATCTTAGATCTAATATAGATATATCTCATTTATTTCTTATTTAGTTATTATCTTATCTTATATTTTATAGGTCAGTATATTAGTTTATACTCTAGGGTTTAATCTTTATAGGCCTCCTTAGTGTAAAACTATTAGGTAATAGTAAGAAAAAATCTAATAGATATTAGATTAGTCTTAAATATATTTAATTTAACTAACCTATTTATTTCTTATCTAACCTTTTTATCTAGCTAAGTTTAATTAGTAAGGTAGGCTAAAATTAAACTATAAAACGTAGCTATTAATTTCTACTATTCTATAGTTATATTATTATAATATTATTCTTAAAGCTATTATAGTATAAGCTTGTAAACTTTTACTCCCTAATAATATAATATTATATAGTTATATAGAATATCCCTAAGAATAGAGGATTGAGTTAAAAGTACTACTTATAATTATTTCTTTAAATATTAGACCTAAGATATTATTAGAATATATCTAAGATATATCTTAAATATATCTTATTTACGTTTTAAGATAGGCTTATAACTTATTCTAAGCTTAGATTAGCGGCCTTAAGGTTAATAATATATATAACTCTAGATAGTAATATTTCTAAGTATTTAGGCATTAAAATATAATTAAAAATCTTTTATACTTTATACTTACTACTATCCTACTAAGTAAGAGGGATAAGGGGATACTAGTCTTCTTAATAAAACTAAATAATATTTAGTTTCTATTTATATTATATTTAAGATATATCTTAAAAGAGTTACCTCTTCCTACTCTATAATTAGCTATTCTTTATAAATCTAATTAAAGTTATTAAAATTATAAGACTTTTATAGTATTCTATTAATAAGCTATTAATAGTTTAGTAAAAGAGGTAGGGATAGGGATAACTATAGATTAAATAGTAGTATAAAGTCTTTAATAGGATAGCTAGAGGGATAATCTTATTTAGATATCGAAGTTATATTCTAGATAAGTCTAAGAAGTATTTTAATTATTTATTATTTAAGTATATATTAAAGAGAAATAATAGAGTAAAGGTAAGAAGGATTGTATGAAGTATATACTTTATTATTAAGGTTGCCGCAGGGCTAACTCTATTTGTGGCTTTTTCTTACAATTTATGAAATTCTCTTATGACTTAAATTAACAATGCCCGTCTTAGCCGAAGCACTGCCCGAACTGTATGCTCCCGTTATGTGTATCCATACAGATTTCTTTCAACAGTATTTTCCGTAGGCTTCCCACCCAGGCATCGGATGCTATATCTACTCCCATCCTAAACTCACCAAATCGCGCTGTCACACTCGCGCCTACACTGCCCAGGAAAATCGCTCGGCTGCGCAGAGTGAAACAGATCTTGGGCTGGCCACAACACCACGCCGTTTCACAAACCTGGTACTACCCCGCAAACTTGCACCAGTCTGTACATAATTGACAGCTCCACGGCAGCTGGACGCCCTGCGCTCCGCATACATTGGGAGCAGCCGCAACTGCCATGGTCTTCCTGGGAATCTATAGGGCGATCTATGACTATGTCCCTCAGGGGGGAGGCGAACTTGCGATCAAAGAAGGAGACCTTGTTTTCGTGTTAGACAAGAGCTCAGAAGATGACTGGTGGAAGGCGAAGAAGAAGGCTGTTAATGAAGGAGAGGAGGAGCCTGAGGGGCTGATACCGAACAATTACGTAGTGGAGGTAGTCCGGACACCTGGCCATGCTGTTATACTGCGCTGGGATGACTCGAACAGTGCTGATTGCCGCGATGAACTAGGCTAAACCCACTGGGCACGCCCGAGCTTTGTATGATTACACCCGCCAGACAGACGAGGAGTTATCATTCTCGGAAGACGCCACCCTGCAAGTGTACGACACGTCAGATCCGGATTGGACGTTGGTGGGATTCGGCGGGGAGTTTGGTTTCGCCCCTTCCAACTACATTGAACTCTCAAATGCACCACCTTCTATGCCCGCTCGGCCTCAGGCCACGGAACAAGAGGACGACTCCGAGCAGCCATTAACCCCGAGCTCTGGCTCCAGCCCGATTCCGACGCCTGCCGCGGCCATTGCGGGAATCATCCAGCAAAGGACTGGGCCTACCTCTACCGCTGCCAGCAGATCTGTGGCATCGCCTCCGCCGGGTTTGGCTTTGCCGCCTCGAAGACCGCAGTTGACGCCCGAGGAATCAGAGGAGGAAGCCGCCCCAAGCCTGCCCCTAAGGCCTGCATCAGGCCAGCTATCGCCACCGCCAACTCAGTACGCTAGTCCTCGATCACCACTGTCTGCTGGGGTCCTTCCATCACCTCCTTACAACCGCTCGGCTCCAAGGGATGTGGACGACGAGACGAGTTTAGCCTCACCGGGACCTTTTCGTCTATACAACATCCATGAAGTGGTCTCGCATATGGGCAAGAACAGAAAGATGCCAACAACATTGGGCATAAACGTTGCAAAGGGCATAATAATGATCTCACCCGAGAAATCGCGAGACGGGCCTCAAAAGGAATGGACAGCTGAAAAGTTGACTACATATTCGATGGAAGGCAAGCACGTGTTTATGGAACTCGTCAGACCCAGTAAAAGTGTAGATTTCCATGCTGGAGCCAAAGACACGGCGAAAGAGATCTGCTCACTCTTGGGAGAATTGGCTGGCGCCGCTCGGGCGGAAGGCCTGCGCGAGGTTTTGGCTGCAGGTGCGGGATCATCGCGAGGTCAGAAGAAGGGCCAGATGCTGTACGATTTCATGGCGCAGGGTGAGGATGAAGTTACGGTTGCGGTAGGAGATGATGTCGTTATCCTAGATGACACGAAGAGTGACGAATGGTGGATGGTGAGAAGGCTAAAGAATGGCAAGGCGGGTGTAGTACCCAGCAGTTATGTGGAAGTCACAGGAACGACTACACCACCTAGCACAACTGGCATAAACGCAGGTCTATCGGTTGTCGAACAGAATAGGCGTGAAGAAGAGAGATTAACAAAGGAACAGTCAAGACGTCATAGGAGGCGAGAGGGAAGCGATGCAAGGGGCACAGAGGTAGGCCCTGGCTTGCATTTGCCTGGTCGTTTTAGTAGCTTGAATAGGAGTCATAATAATGCGAGACGCTCTTCACAGAGGGACAAGCGAGACACAGGCATGGAAGCAAAGGGCGCATTGACCTCGAAGCCTAGTAAGTTTTCTGTTCAGCACTTTTTTCAGCAACCTAATGAAGGGCGTTCCTGCAGAACCAGACGCGGCCAAAGTGCGCACCTGGACGGATCGAACCGGCCATTTCAAGGTTGAGGCCGAATTCCTCGGGCTTAAAGACAGCAAGATACATCTACATAAATCGAATGGGGTCAAGATCGCAGTTCCTATCTCGAAAATGTCTAGCGAGGATATCGAGTATGTCGAGCGTGTTGCAGGTGTGTCTCTTGATGAAGAGATTCCACTATCTGATATCAAGCGGAGAAGTACACAACGAACCAGGGGGCAAACTCGGGAAGCATCTTCTGCCTCAGCTGCGACGGCACGACGACCGACAGGCCCTCCGGCAGAACAGTCTAAGTACGACTGGTTTGATTTTTTCTTGGCTTGTGGTGTTAATCCTCAGATATGCGAGAGATATGCTTCCGCATTTGCAAGGGATCAGATGGGCGACGAGAATATGGCCGATATCGAGCCACCGCTGTTGCGCACTCTCGGTCTAAAGGAAGGTGATATTTTAAGGGTAATGAAGTACCTTGACGGTAAATACGGTCGCACACGGCCAAGAGAGGATCAATCGGTTCCCACTGCTAATGGAACTGGGGTCGCAAACGGAGACCTTAGTCCGGCGGATGGCGCTGATGGTTCTGCTGGCGGTCTATTTTCTGGACCGGCTGGCGGACTAAGGAATAACACTAGGAAAGGTCGTCCAGCTCCTGCTGTTCAAACGACTCATATTATAGATCCTAAGGCGTTCGAACAGCCAATTCAGAAGACATCTGCGGTCAATACCGGAGGAAGATCGGCATCAGTCTCTGCCGCGGAAGATAAGACCGACTTAGGCTTTGATGATGATGCATGGGATCCAAAGCCACCAAGGCAGCGAGCTGTAGCAAGCCAAGCAGCGCTGCAGCCCCTGCCGCCTCCACTGCCCGAAAAGGATGCCATCACTGGGTCATTGCTCGATTTGTCGTCACTTTCGCCGCCTCTTCAACCCACACCAGCTCCAAAGCCAACGCAACCGCCCGCGTTGCAGCAGCAGTATCAAGCTACTGGAGCATCCCCATCATTCTTCGATCAATTGGCTCAGACTCCGACCGGAGTACAGCAGCCAGTGCAACGACAACGCCCGCAGCCGCCTCCGCAGCTGCAAAGCGCAAGCTTGTTGGTCCCGCCTCCTCCGTTAAGGCCAATGTCAGCACCGCAAAATCAGCAGCAAAGCCCCTTTGGCCCACCTCCACTACAGCCCCAGATGACTGGTTACCAGCCAAATATTGCTGCTCCGGGCCAAAGCATGAACGAGATAAATCAGCAAAGGTTTCAGAATCAATTCCCTCAGCAGCCGATGCAAATGCAGCCTACCGGCTTCGGCCTCGGACAAGGCCAGTTTACAAATGGGATAATATCTCAGCCAACGGGTTTCGCACAGTATCCACCACAGCAGCAACTGCAACAGACAAGCTTTGATCACTTCATGCAGCCACAACCCACAGGCTTCCAACCCTCAATCCAGCAACAGTTCGTCAACGGCCAGCAGACGGGCAGTCCCTTCGCCGATCCGCCCCGGCAGCCCTTCCAACCTTTGGCGCCTCAGATGACAGGGTTTCAGCCGTCATTTGCACCGCCAACACAACTACCGCAGCCCACTGGTTTCAACGCATTCTTACCGCCAGCACTGCAGCCACAGAGGACTGGGGTCAATGGGATCGGCACCCCGAGCTTTGGACAAGCTGCACCGCCGCCTCTTGTACCGCCTATACCGGTTCAGCCTGCCATCGCCCCGTTGCAGCCGCAGAAGACTGGGCCACCGCCGCCTGTTCGATTTGGAGTTACGGGCGGGGCAGCTAATAAGCTGGTTCCGCAACCGACGGGGAGGAGGGCAAATTTGGCCCAGGCTAGTAAGTACATATTGAAGCAATCATAATGCTCCGATAACTAACTGTGTGCTTCAGCTCCTCAGAATCCTTTTGGGTTCTAAACCGGAAACGCATGTGATAGTACGCTGGGTTACAAGATGTTGCGCACATGCCGTGAAGCGTTGTGTTGTATTGACGAAGGAGCCACATTGCTGCTTGGATGCAAAGCTCGTGTCTTTGCTGTATTTATATATCGTTTGCACTGTGCATATTAAAGCATTGCGTTGCGCTTCTGGAGCAAGTTCTCCCACAGGCAAAAATGAGGTTTCCATCTGTGTTTCTGTGCCTTGTCACCGAACCCTAGACCCTGAACATATCCCTTTGCCTCACTGTCCTGTTCGTAATCCAGCACCATCTCGGAATAATGCCTCGGTTGTCCATTGGTACCGCATCTCCATTTCAGACTTGTTCATGACCCCGCTTCTAAAGTTTTGGGTGCCAAACGTCGCGTTTAAAGATGTTCCTAGGTTCGGGCGCAGCGCAGAGCAACTGTTGAAATATTACCACTCCCTTCGACGGTAGAATCTAGGTATGGAACATCATTGGGAAGCGCCCTTGCTTCGAAAGTAAGCAAAGGAGAGTAGAACAGAGTGCAGCTTAGTAAGCGCAACAGTTTAAAAACCCACCTCTTCCGGTCCAGATGAACAACCAGTGGTAGGAGTGGAAGAAGCTGTTGATGTGTGGCTGCACGTCTGTCATAGTGATATCTCCAGTGCTACCGCCGGGAAAGTGAATCCGCTGATATCGGTAACATTGGGGTCGCACTCTTCCCGGACGAAACATCCTGCCCCAGAACGTATACGATGAGCTCAAAACAATTTACCCACGACGAGAGAGGAATAGAACGGCTACAAGCGGCAGAGCGTTGATGCGACCAATGCACTCCTTGACGATTGCTCCTCCGTGCATGTTAGGGAAGTTGCAGCAGCTGGATTTTGATTGGAGGACAGTCTGTCGCAGCACTGAGGGGTTTTGCTTGCAGCATAGGGTGAAGAAAGCCATGGGGGACGATGACCAGCGATGTAGCTACATAGAAATGTGTGT
This sequence comes from Lichenothelia convexa, assembly GCA_021030975.1. Lineage (NCBI taxonomy): Eukaryota > Fungi > Ascomycota > Dothideomycetes > Lichenotheliales > Lichenotheliaceae > Lichenothelia > Lichenothelia convexa. The sequence goes on from JAGFMK010000073.1 coordinate 8,927, forward strand.
ATTTTAAGAGGTGGCGGCTGACATTTCTTACTTTTAGAAGTGGCCCGGTTACTTCAGTGTTTGTTGGGAACTTTCTGAAATGAAGGGCATTGTGATGATGCTTTCATCGGCATCGGTAGTGATCATGGCTTGCAAGTAGAAGATGATGAAAACGAGAGTGCATAATGATAAATGAGCCTCAGCAAAACGAGATCATCATCGTCGCCTTTCATCATCCGTGACTACTGCACCCGCGAGCCTGAGTACGAATGTGGCACATGGGTAGCCACATGCCAGCCTGACGGTCCGCGGAGCTCGCATTATGCTCGAGATGGAGGATATAGGCTTCCAGAAGGGTTGAAAGGATACCGTTTATATTGCGGCCCACTTCCTTAAAAGTCCGAAAGGGGGAAAGCATGACTGGGTTATCGGTATAAAAACCTCAAAATCGTGTGAATTGGAATTCGTTTTCAATCTTAAGGTCGCAGCAAAACTTTTGTCCATGGCTGCGACCTATGACATTAACTCTAGTGTCATGTCTTCTACAAACTTGATCAAACGTACTCTAAAGTCCAGCGTATTACTTACTTATTAAGATCCGGTGACGGAAATGCGACTGGGTTACCGCAATAGAGAGGGCTGCAAATAAAATAATTTCAAGCTCCCAGAGGTATTACATTCTCCGTTTGTTGCTCGGAAGAGGCGATTCGAACAGACTCAGAGCAATTGCATTATACGCTGACTATTAGGGCGTCTAGAAGGTAGACGTTTCAGAATCTTCACTACCGACTCTTAAACTGTTTGAACATTTCCTATATCGCAGAGTAGAGCACTCCTAGAAATATTATATAAGATAATAACTTTCCGGAAGACGATTTCTAGAACCTCTTGGGGAGATCCCGTATATTATGAGGGGAAGCGGCCCAGCTTGGAAGTAATCACTGGATTACAGGTCTTCGATTCTTAAGGATAGATATATAAACAGGAGTGGAGGAAATAGTGCAGTGAGCGGAAAGATGATGACGATAACTAGGAGCTGATAAATAACAATGATGTTTAAGGAGAAATGATACAGTATGACCTAGTAGTGGTGATTCCAAGCTTACGCGCTATGCTTCACTTTTACTGACGATCACCGAACGAAGGTTAGGGGTCGAGGTATATAGTCCGCTCACTGTACGACGACAGAACGATATCCCGCCCGGTAGGAGAGATTAATGCTGAGCCCACGGAGAATGTGTTGATACGGATTGAGCTCAATGTTATGGTTAATGTTGGTCTATTATACATAGACGTAGAGGTCTCCATGATTCCAGCTACTTCTCTCATGATCCGATGTGTACCCTCTGAAACAAGATCCAGTTTTTCTGCGCTGTGATAGTGTCTATCTCGAAGTGTCAAGGTATCCTATAATTTCTACTGTCCTCCTTATAGGAATATAAGGCCACTATTTAGGTATAATGGCAGCTAGTTGGAAGGACGAGATAACCAATTATCCCCAACGCAGGTCGGCGGCGGGGATAGGGGGATATTGCCAGGGTTCAGTTCATAGCTTAACATATCATATAAGCTTTCTGAAGCTACGACGGATCTTTAGGAACGTGCACTCGGCACTACCAGTCATCGAAACAAAGCATAAGTTTGAGCCCATCGTAGCAAAAGAATAGGATCTGGTGCGAAGTGTTTGAAGGCCAAAATGCGTCGGCCGGGAATCGAACCCGGGGCCCATCGAACTCGTATGGCAACGATGGATTTTACCACTAAACCACCAACGCTTGGATGAAATGAAAATAATTTAAATCTATATGTATCAACAATCTTCAGCCTTCACGACCACATTGGCCTTGACATCCAGCCATGAATCAATTACAGCTGTGGTGTGTTTACCGTAAACCGGTATAAAATGTTGAACAAGATTGTTCCAGATTCGTCCAAGCTAAAACTACCATATCAGCAAAGTGCAAAGATGTCAATTTCGCATTTTCCACTTGCATTTAACTACACATTACCAACACTAAGCTGCTATCTTGTTGCTATATACTAATCTAATTAATTTGACAGCCAACCCGATCGGGCGCCATTCCCTATCATCAAAACGGACACGGTATCCTCCTGCTCATGTGAGCAGTTGACGCCACTCTCCAAGCAACATCACCAGCAGCAATTCTTCCCTCCCTGCCCGCTCGAAAAGCTCGCGGTCTAGAATTGGACGGTGTCCGGAGGCTCCGGTTGATGTGTTGCATGCCCTCCAGCAGCAGCGCCTAGGAGGACGGGCGTTCGCCGGATCGACACCAGTCTCCATGTGTCTTTCGCACGGCCCCATCGGCAACAGTGACGTCTAACTCCTGTTCGCCCATCTCTTTCGCCACAATATGAGCGCTCTTTCCCACTCAGCTATCGAGATCATTGATAACAACATTAGTGCACCATCGTCTTCCCAATCTCACTCTCCCAGTTCACCGCGCGCTCAAACCCGTTCTGTCCGGTCTGATAATCCATGATAGCCTGGTACACCTCATCCTGCGAGTTCAGCACAAACGGTCCGTACTGCACGACCTTCTGATCGAGCGGCAGGCCCGCGACAAGTATGAACTTCGCATCCTCTTTCGCGTCCTCCGCATTGCTCGCCACCACCTTATCCCCCTTTTGCTCAAATACGACGTTGTGGTATGTCGATATCTTCTTCGTCTCCTTGCCGTCGTCGATGAGAAGCGTCCCGTTCAGGGTATAGAGAAACGCATTCCACCCCACCGGCAGATTCTGCTCCACCTTGCCACCCGGCTTGATCGTGATATCGAGCAACCATACTGGTGTATACGCCAACTCCTTCACGCTATCCACGCCATGGCTCTGTCCAGAGATGACTTTGATGTGTACCCTTCCTTCATCGATGTCGACGCTTGGTATCTCGGCAGCTCGCAGATCCCGGTACCTAGGTTCGCACTGCTTAAGCTTCTGCGGGAGATCGACCCAAAGTTGCATGCCGACGTTGGGGCTGCCGTCAGGGTTCTGTCGCGGCATCTCCGCGTGCACAATGCCCCGCCCCGCGGTCATGAATTGAAGGTCTCCGGTCTCGATGGTGCCTTTGTTGCCGGCGAAGTCTTCGTGGTCGACGGCACCGGAGAGGAGATATGTGATTGTTTCTTGGCCTACAGAATTGGAGTTAGTATATCACTATTGCGAGGGGGCTGGGTTTGGTCACGCACCACGATGAGGATGGTCTGGGAAGCCAGCGCCGGGTGAGATGCTGAAATGATCAAGCATCAAGAACGGACTAAGGTTACGCAGATTGGGTGTGCCAATTGAGCGACGTACTTTCGCGCCCACGCCTTCTGCTTGTTCGGTGGCGAGGAAGGCCTGGCGGATTGCGCGAGGAGTGGAGGTCTTAGGATCCGCATTGAGAGATGGATTTTGTGGAGGAACAGCCGGAAGGCCTTCAAAATGAGTTGTAGTGTTTGAGGTCGTCATGTTGAGCGTTTGACTGCGATTCAGTAGGGGAAGTAGTAAGTCTTTGTAGTAGAATGCAATTGCTGCTATGCAAACGAAAACTGAGAAGATCAACCGCATGGATCCGATGAAGGGTTTTTATACTCCAAGAAGTCGGATACGAGAAGCATGGAACAATAAGTAAGAGGATTGGAGAATGTTCCTCGAATCGGGATGATTAGGCATGCGGAACAAAGGATTACCCCGGATTATCGAAGCATGTGGCGTCATTTGGTCGGCGGTGCGGATCCTTTCCGCGCTTTTCACGATGCAGCTTACGAACGGCATCCAGATGCGTTAAATACTGTAATTCAAGATTCCGGCTGAATTATTGATTCAGATCGATTGCTGAAATGGTGTCAAAATAGTATTGACACAGCCAAACACAGCGCTGGACAGGTACTTTAAAGCCAAGTTTCAGTTACAATATTGAGCCATCCTTGGTGGAAGGGTAAGCTAGTCTTCGAAAATCAAAGTGAAAGGACCTGCTAGAATCGAAGTAATTCGACCTAGGCTCTGGATTTGAAAAAGCACGCTCTGCCTACATTCGACTTGATTTGCCAGTCATGAAGGGCCAGGCGGAAGCCATTAGCACGGCGTCCAATGTTGAGTAACGGATTATATTGAGGACAAATAGGAATGATGTTTGATTCTAGTTCGTGCCAACATAAGTTGAGGAGCTTTCTGAAATTGTCCTGTTGACGCGGTCTGACTGGCATCGGCTTATCAGCAGGTCAAGCGTTTGGAACGCATGGTAAATGGAAGAACAAACGCAGAGACAATTTCGCTGTTGACGGATACAACACCGCTGCGCGAAGGGGTATCAGTACACTTAGCCGTAACATTGGCCTAGGGCGTACGAGGGATGAAGATGGAAAGTGTTCAAACCACGCTAAAACCAGACCTCACAGTCGGAATTGTTGCACGTCGTTGATCCCTCTTTATAAATTCGAACCCCAGGGACTGTTTACACCTAGATGAGACTCCAAGCGGAAGCTATCAGGCCCACTAGCATCCACTTCTTCAAACTCGTTGTGCCTTCTCCGCTCCATCCCAGGACTTGAGGTCTTCCAGCCGCTGAGCGCGCCGTCGCCGTACTTGTTGCGCTTGATGTTGTTGTAGTCTGCGTATACACCGCGCTCGTATCGCCCTGACAGAACGGGCTGATCTGCCTTGCCAGTGCGACATCTCCTCCCGTCACGCAAGTCGTGAACTGAGCAATCGTTGCGTCCGTGTCGCAGTACTGGGTACAGTTTTGATAGACTTGAATGTCGGACGAGCCGCAGCAGGTTTCGCCAAGCACGGTCGTCGTGGTACTGAGGATGCCGCAGACGTGACTCGTGCCGAGATTGGGAAGGGTCGGTATACCCAGTAGGCCTGTACAATTCAGGATGGACATGTCTGTGACTTATGTTGAGGTAGGAGGAGGTTGTCGCGTCGGTTGATGATACAATCCTCGGGAGGCTCGATGACAGGAGCAGCTAGTGAGCGTTTGAGGATGTTCGGAGCTGAGGCTTGAGCGGTATCGTGCGTTGGTGATTGTCGGTGGACTAGAAGCTGGTATTGGTGTGCATTGTAAAAGAGGTTTTGACCTTTAGATAGAGATTACGCGGCAGAGGATTTGCCAAGGAAAGGGTAGCAAGAATTGTAGCTGCATTCTCGAGTCTTGACCACGAAGTTCAGTCGATGGGAATAGGAATCCGGCAGAGTCTCAGTCCGTCCCCATCTGGCGAAACCAAACAGAAAATCGGGTGACCAAGAAGCCATGGCTGCGAATTGAAGGCTTGGATTTTCCCATAGCGTGCGCATGCGCGTGCGCGTAAGGTAAGGCTTGTGAAAGCGTGTAAAGAGCTGAAGCTAATCGGCTACGTCGGACTCTTAAAATCCCGGCTAGGCCGTTCAGGACCATGGGCAGGGATGATGGCTTGCATGAACACTGGTGACGGAATGCCGCAACGCCACACTCCATCCAACCAGGTTTGTGGCTGCCGCCTTTGCAGTTCCTACGGTATCTAGAGGGCGTCAAGGATGAATTTTAAGGAGTATTCACGAGGACAATCGCGTAATTACGCCGTACTGCTGTAGTCTTGTAAGGGGATCTCCTTAGTAGTATCCCCATTACAACAGCGTATGAATCAAGCTGGAGGATCCTTCTGATGTATTGCCCGAAACTTAGATAGTTTGCTAAGCCATTTCCAATTAAGACAACCGCTCTCTAGCGGGCAATCTAACATACTGGCTTCAGATCTACAACTGGTAGCAGTCCAGCAGCAAGCCAACGAGCGGCCCTGCCACATGTTACAAAATCCGTAACGATCAAAGCCTCTGGGTGTGATTATTCGATCTCAATCATCGCCTGCTGTTCGACAGATTAAAGATGCCAGCAGGTCCCAGTGATCAGTGTGAACCACCACTTCTACACCCGTTTTCACCCCTCAGAATCCGAGCATAGGGGACGCATATTGCTGCCCAGTGCGAGAGAAGCTCTTCGGCATCGTCTCCAGGATAGATGAAAGGCCAGCGAGCTCTCCTGCTCGGCACCACACTCCCAGTGAGAGCTCGCCCATACAGCTTGAGTATCCGGAGGCCACACGGGCATTTGCTCAGCGGTCGTGCAGACATTTGATGACGGATTCAAATCTCAACCAGTCTTGCTGGACCACCGTGTCCGGTTACTGTTTCAGCCTGTCGACGAACGGAACCACTCGCAGACAACCCTTGAATCGGTCTTAGATCCGCTTGGTCATGAATCACGTAGACGTCTCAATCCTCATCGTCTCCGGCTTCGTCCAAACCCATCCACACGGCTCGGCACTTCACGGCTTCCGCTCTTACATTCCGCTTCTTGTCATCCAGAGCAGCTGTGAGGCCCATGACCGTCCTCCGCCTGTGCGGTAACAGAATCTCATTGCGTAGTCTTCCAGGGAAGGCAGCTAAACACTGCAGAGACAATGTCCGCACTCGCTGAGTGTTGACCGAGGTAATCTCCGTGTGTGATTTGGATGGATCAACAATTGCAGACGAAAGCAGCCGTGTAATGACGCTATTGACGTGTTCCTCGAGTGATTTTGGAGACTCTGCGAGTATCGTTCTGAATATTTCCAGAGTAGCAACTTTAACGCTTTCCTCATCGACAGTCGTAAGAGACTGAAGTAGCAGAGGTAGTACAGAGGGTAACTCGTGAACAAGGATGGAGAAGGGGATCCATTGTAGTATGCCGGACAGTGCAATCAAGTAATTGTGCTTCGTCAGATCGGAGGCATTCCGGTATGAGGAAACAATTGTGGGTATCACTAATGTAAAGACACGTTGCTTATGGAGGGGTAAGATTACGCAGTGATTGGCCTTTTTAAGCAAATCGTCCGGCGCAAGGAGAATGGAGAAACCTCGAGCTATGACAGTTCCATTTTTTTGGTCTTCAAGTGAAGAAATCAGCGCCGGGAGTATCCGTGATAACATCTGGTCATTTCGTAAGACCAAGCCTTTAGCAAGGGCGAAGACAACTCGAATGTTGGATTGTTGAAGATTGGCCGGCGTCAAGAGATCTCCTGGTGAAAATAGGATCCGACCGATTACGTCCACACTTTCGGAAGATTTGACGTATTTATTGACGACCAGCGCAAGCTGGACTAGAGCAGCTGACTGTTCCGCCTCAGAGATGCCAGGCTTCTCAAGTTGTGCGAACTCGACGAGGCATCGTAACAGCATCTTAATATCCTCACATGGTTTCGCATCTCGCCGAAGTGCGGCAAGAAGATGCGTTGATACAATAACCGTTGCCTTCTCTCTCGCGGAGCTTTCCGGACGAAACGCTAGAGGTATTTCGTTGAAAGAGCCTCTGAAGAAGGTATACACGTTATCAGCAACCTTCGATCGTTGAAAATTCAAGGACTGTGCTCTGATGATAACATTGCATAAACGTCCAAGGACGTCCAACACCCTATGATTCGACCAAGGATGAAGTTCCGATCTATCAGCCCTCATGCCTGGGCCGCAAGCATCATAAAGAAAGGGACACACAAGGTCGTCGTAGTAACGGCAGCGGTCGCCCTCGCCTTGAAGTTGAACGCTTCCGTGTATGAAGGCGTAGAAGATTGCGGTTAGGAGATGCTCAACATAAGTTACTGCAGTAGACTGTAGCTTCACAGCGACGTTGACCCTGCTTTTGAGACGTATAATGACTGTATCGAAGACTTGAGGCTCAGCACCAAGTTTGGCGAAGGCCTCCAAGATAGCCACATAGGATTTGTCGTCTCCGGGATCGTCACTAGGAAGTTGAGCCATGAATACAGGGAAAGCATTCTCAATCACGAGTTGAGGCTTCTGGCGAGCAATTTCTACTAGAGCATCGATTGCCGCTGCTTCTACCTCGTCCTTGCCATGAGACGGTTCTTTAATAATGATATCAACATGTGTGTTGATGATCTGCACTATCTCCTCATCTTTAAGCAGTCTTTTCAGTTTAGCAAGTTGCAGCAGTCCCTCCAGTGCTTTCAGCCTGTAGGACACTTCCGTGATCTTGGTTGACACGAGAGCAGCGCTCAGATGTCCAAGCAGTTGCTCGCTAAAATTCATCAGCGTGTTATCCGGATCCCGATTCCTAGGCTTTGTGATGGGGAAACCATTTGGGGTAGGTAGAATTACAACAGGTCGCCACTCGCCGAATACGAAAATGTTGGCACGGAGCATCTGCACGAGGACCTCTATAAGACCCCTTCGCTTATTGAGAGAATCGGCGCTTTGGAACAATGTGAAAATATTCGGCAAAACAGCTCGAAAGACAAAATTCGAAGATTCTGCGGATGCTTTTGCGACAGCCTCGAGTATTTGACCAGCTGCCTGGGACTGTTTCGTGGGAGCATCTTCTAAGTGCTCATTGCATTCCTTTGTGATCGGTTTCAGATAATTACTCAGTGATGCCTCGGAACCTGACAGCACGGCCGCTATTTCTGACAAGCTCTTCAGTGCTTCTTCCGCAAGGTCCTCTTCTTGAACATTCAGAATCTCGAACTTGAGGGCATCCCAAAGAGTGATGGAGTAAAGATTAATTGTAGCTGCGCCGTACCCAGCAACACATGCCTGGATTGCTTGCAGGACATCACGCTATACGCGCATTAGCAGATACAATCATTTATAAGCTTGTGTGCTAACCTTGGTGTTCGTGGATGTTGAGTCGAGCTTATCCAGTAGTGCTGGAAAGGCGTACGGTGCGAAATCGCTGTTCCCAGAAATGCAGTCTCTGAGGCGATCCTTAAGCTGTTGAGCTGTGATACCGTAGGGGTCGTCTGGCGGAGGACGGAAGGTGATTGGGAAGTAGTTAAAGACGGCGTCAAACAACTCCTGACCAAGGTCAGTACGTTCAACGGGTTATATGTTTTCGAATATAGTCCTGGAATCCCAGTAACTTATGACTAGTGCGCTGCGTGCTAGATGGACATGCACTTGCCTGCGCGTTCGCCGATATATTCCATTCCACCATCGGCACGTGGAGGACCGAAAATACGATCATCAGGTTCCGCGGGTCTTTCTCGCCGTCAAAGTAAGATATGAAGCGTGGCAGGAAGTCGTCATTCGTAATATGCATGCTGCGAAGGACTGGACATGATACAGGCCGTTAGACTATCAATACTATGAGTGGTTTGGGAAAGCGTACCATCTCGATATCTCTCTATTAATCGATCAACTAGTCTGAGGACCACGAATCTCTCACTCTGAGCTTTGAACTGTTTCAGTGGGTTTGTATTTTCGAGAAGTCTTCCTTTTTGTCAGCTTGATGGTGCCACACCCTCGTCGTAGGACGCACGTGGTGATGATATTTTGCACTCGTTCTGTATCGAACTTTCCTAACTCTTCCAAAGCCAAAAGACCCCTCGCGCAGTATGTAATGCCCTCAGTGCCGTCAGAAATGCGTGAAAGTATGAATTCGCAGAGCAAGATTCCTATGGGGGTCGAAGAGCTGTCAGATGGTCGATATCAGAGGAGGTCCTAGTAATGCAGTATGGCGTCACTCAGATTCGGGCTGGTAAGGCACATACTATGTTGCGTCGTTAGGACTTTAGGCGGGATCGCGGCAAGTACTTCGGATAGGAAGGCCATTGCTAGGCGATGGTCAGCTGCAACACAAGGACAACATGGTCTTGAACACAAACCCTTCCCACGGGTCGCTGGTGCGTCATCGTTGAGATACTCTCCCAAGGACTCTATAAGATTCACGAGCTTCAACTCCCTCTTCTCAAGGCCTAGAAAGCACTGTCAATTTTGCGTCCAGAAACACCCACTCCGCACACATACGCTTAGCGGTTTGCCCTGCTATTCGCGATGCTTCTTGCTTGTTCTTGTCAACTTCGAACAAGTAGAATTGGATATCTGACATCCTTCGGGTTGTTCAATTCCATGTCCAACTGCCAAGAGAGTCCAAATAAACTGGAAGACATGACGTTGTGTCGGCGGCCGACATCGGGCCGACATTGAAAATGGTACAGAAACATCAAATTCGAGTCAAGAATTCAGTTTGATATCTTGACGCACAAACGATCTCCATTAAACGTATTTCGTTTAGACGAGTGACTGACAACACTAAATTTCCACGTCAGTCGCATCATTGAAGCCTCGCAGCATCTAAAATCTGTGCTGTGCCGGTATTAGACTGATGTCCGACTTCGATCTACTGACGCGTGAATTTGCTTGTGATGGCTTCCTTAGACAACCTCGGGCCATGTAAGGTGGTACTCGCAGGCACCGTGGCTAAGGGCCTTCTGGCAGAAATACATGAAGGCCTTCAAAAGCTATCTAAACCCCCCTTACTCGTTGGGTTCCTGGCAAATGCAGACCCTGCAGCACGTATGTACGCAGAGTGGACAAGCAAAACCTGTCGAGAAAAGTGAGCCTATGTTTGTGCTCGTTAAAAGCTACGAAGGAGCTCGTCGCCAGACCGTGCGAGGATTTCGGCTGACCGATAGCCAGCTTAGCTGGCGATTGTCATGGACACATTAGGCTATAGCTTTCTCAGCAACTACGTAGTGGATTGTTTCTTGATGGACGGTGCTGCTGTAGAACCCGGCCGAGAGGATTTGTATGACAATCCGATGCATTTGATAATAAATCAGGGCTACAGCCGGTCTCACTTGTCACGTTCACCGATCAGACTTGCCCTCCGGACATCTGTCTGCCCGACGAGCTCCTTCGTAGCTGCAAAGGCTATGGGTGGAGCTAACGTGTACCTCGCAGTGGCTTCACCTTTGACCTTCGCGAAGTTGATCGGGAAGAACTCGAAGACCACCTCATCCAAGCAAACCAAGATGACGCCGTAGACGGTATAATAGTCTACTACCCTATCTTCGGTAACCGCCAAGACCAATATCTCCAACAGATTGTAGATGTCAGCAAAGACGTTGAAGGTCTCAGTCATCGGTATATCTTCAACATGTACCAGAACATTCGCTTTCTAGATGAGCAGAAGCAGCAAAAAAGCGTACTGCCATGCACTCCACTAGCCGTCATTAAGATTCTCGAATACCTGCGGATATACAATACGATATTACCCTACGGCAATCGCCTATTCGGACGTTCAATTACGGTGATTAATAGATCAGAAGTTGTTGGTCGACCATTGGCAGCTCTGTTGGCCAATGACGGCGCTTGCGTGTATTCAGTGGATATTACAAGTGTTCAGCAGTTCACTCGTGGACAAGGTCTGCGAAAGCGACGCCATGAGGTGATAGAGAAAGAGGGGTGGAAGTTGGAGGACTGCTTATCCCTCAGTGATGTGGTCATCAGCGGAGTACCTGGAGAAGCATTCAAGGTGCCCATCGAGCATATTAGAGAAGGCGCTGTGTGTATCAACTTCAGCAGCGAGAAGGTACGCAATTCTTTACTGACTTTGAGATGTAGCTCGCTAACTAGTGCACAGAACTTTGACCCATCAGTGAAGGAGAGAGCTTCCATCTACGTCCCTGCGATAGGCAAAGTTACTGTCGTTATACTGTTAAGGAATTTACTGGTAGGTTCATTCAACGTAGTTATGTGTCTATTTTCTCGAGTGGAGAAAGCTTGGAATAGCGTATCACGCGTTCCGATATCTATTACTGACACCCTGCAGCGGATGGTCCAGAACAAGCGAGCCATGGCGGAGCAACCAGCAGCACCTGTAGAGAAACCAGGCACAGTGGAGGAAGCGGCTCCCTCCGGTTGAAGTGCCGCATCAAATTTGCAGCACGTTTCGTTGCACAATGAACTGAGAAAGGTCCATCTTGGAGTTTGGCTCTCATCAGAGCAGGTTATAGAAAGTGACATTCAAAAGCTATGAAACCGAGGGTATTCGCAGTTTGCAATATCTTTGGAAGGACTTCAAGGACCTCGTAGAGATTTTCATTGACCAGCGGCAATGCACAAGATTTGTCTCCCGCGATACTAGGGCAAACGGCGCCCTGAAAAACGCCTGTGCCATGCTCCATAGTGTTCACGAAGTAAATCGTTCGAAGGAGTGCTTGGGAAAATCCGCTTGAACAGGGGTATATCTCTCATAAGCGCCGGATACATGGTGCGATGTCAGCAAAGGGTATCCATAATGGTGACTATCTCCGAGACTTTTTGGCTTGACCCGTCGTTCTCACATCCTCGTCCACTAGAGTGATCTCGTCGTCGAGCGCTCCGTCTTCGTCCACATTTCGATCCCTCTTTAGCCCCTTCATCTTTCGTGTTTGTAGAGTGCCCAACTCCTGCTTCCCCATATGTATACGGCCCAGCTTATCTCCAATGATATCCGTCTCTATATTCTTCTTTTGCTTTGGCTGTTCCTCATATCAGCAATGAAACTCAGACAGTTGATATTACTAAATTCCAACTCACTTCCAAATGCTTCGGCCTCTTCAATGCCTCCTTCATAACATCAGCGTCCGGCTCCCTCATTCTGCCAACTCTGAAATCTATCCTGGGCCCCATCTCCTCAATCTCCACCCTCGGTAGCTTCTGCCCGCTTCTCATCGTCCTGATTAAGTATGCTCTAAAACGTATGACCGGCTTCGGCTCTCCTTCCCTTTCGTCTGCGGCACTGATACATATCATATACTGCAAGCCCTCAACATCTACAGACTGCGTCTCTTGACCTCGAAACAAGTCCAAAAATATGCTCTTCGCAAGAGTATACTCATTCGGTGCAGGGCTTTCGAAGGGCGTGCCGACGAAGCTGATCAAAGGTTTCAGCCCAACGGCAGGCTTGGCGCATTTGAATTGTCCCAGCGTCCGAAAGCTCTCCGCATCGATGTACAGCTCCAGCATATCCAGCACCTTCCAGTTGAAGCATCTTACAAACGTCAAGCAATGTGGTCGCTTCTTGCTGTGGGATGCGAAGACGATTAGACTGGAATCATTCTTTTCGCTAAAGAATTCGAGGGAGGAGGCATCTTCGAACGGGTGGATGGGGTTCTTCTTTGTAAACCGAACGGCTACTGGACGCTTCAGCGAGTATATGTCCGAGAGGGCGAGTTGGGTGATTTGAGACGAGGTTGTGGAACGGAGGAATAGGGTTGTCTTTGGGTTTTCGATCTGCTGCGGCGCCCGTTTGTCGAGTGCGCGCTTGGAGCGGGCTGTTCGTGGTTTTCTGACTACCCATCAGCGACTTATCTTCAGCAATGAGTTCAAGGAGCTTATACATTTGCCGGAGCATATCAGCTTGCTGTTGTGCTGTCGTGTTGCCCGAGTCGAAAGTGCATCTAGGTAGGGCTGAAATATTTCTTGATGGAAGGGCTGTATCGATAAGCACACTTGTGCAGTTGATGGGGGCGCCGATGACGGAGCTGCTCTTCAGGGTCGCGTGCTTTATCTCGTTTGCAATACTTTATCATCACAGAGAGTATTTAGGGCTGTTCATAGACACACAACGCCTGATTGTAGCATCTTGTCCATCCAGTCATCAGACGTAAAGACTTTCATAGCACTTTCAACCGCCACCATGAACGACGCCAATCCCAAGCCATTAGATCAGCAAGGCGCTGGCCCAGCAGTTCAGGACTCTTCGAAGGCAAATCCAGCGCCACAGTCTACAACTCAAGTCACAGAAGTTACCACAGAAGTTGACTTCAAATGCCACACTGCTTCCTTCCCAAACACCGCCCTCGTCGTCTTATACTTCCATGCGCCTTGGGCTGCTCCTTGCAAGCAAATGAACACGATACTCTCAACCCTCGCCTCCACATATCCAGTCGAAGACCCGCCTCAGATTGGTTTCTTATCGATCAACGCAGAAGAATTGCCCGACGTGGCGGAAGCATACGACGTGACGGCCGTACCATACCTAGTGCTCCAACGACACGGCGAGACGCTAGATACAGTGAGCGGGAGCGACGCCGCTAAGGTCCGATCTTCAGTAGAAAAGCACGCTGGCCGAGCAGGCAACCCAGGCAAACTGGGTCTCCCTCCTGCTCAGAAGGTGACAAAGCCTGAAGCCCAGCCCGTTGCCCTGGATTCCCAATCCTCCGCAAATACAACGAATGGGACCGGAAGCACGACGAAGGATCTCTCTGCCTATGCGCCGACGTCGAGCGACCCGCCTACAGCACCAGCATACTCATCCGGGGAGCAAGGCGGAGACAGCAAAGAAGAGCTCTTCCAACGACTTTCGGAATTAGTAAAAGCCGCGCCCGTGATGCTGTTCATGAAAGGGTCGCCTTCTGCGCCACAATGTGGATTCTCGCGGCAGCTGGTAAGCTTGCTGCGGGAGCAAGGAGTGCGGTACGGGTTTTTCAATATATTGGCGGACGACGAGGTTAGGCAGGGCCTCAAGGAGTTTGCCGACTGGCCCACGTTTCCGCAGTTATGGGTTGGTGGGGAACTGGTTGGAGGATTGGATATTGTAAGTCTGCTTCAATCGTTGTCAAAGGTTTGCTATGGCCAATTGCTAACTGCGAATGCTATGTACAGGTAAAGGAGGAATTTAGTAATGATCCGGATTTCTTGAAAGACTATGCCGTAAGCTCTCAACGGAATACTGGAGGACCAGCCGCCCCCAATCAGCAGGCGCAGCCTGCTGCGGCATCCGCTTGAGGGCATGGAGTGCGGCACGATGGTATACCGTCATGTTGAGCTATTGTGCCAACCTCCATCGCCAAAAAGATCGGAGTTCGTTTTTTTGTACTTGGCCCTACTACACCCGGACCATCTTAGTAACTTAAAAACCATGTTGTGCGCTTCAGGCGTGGCGTTACGGTAGCCATCAAAAACTTCCATCCTTGGCCGTCAATCCTGCATTGTCCAAACGTGCATGGTGGCTGCATCTACCCAACAATGCTCAGTCGTCTGTTACACCATTTGTGCGGCGAACATAAGCCCAAGCGGCGAAGTAGTTGTGAAGGTTATGCTACTACTGCCTCAGGGTAGATGTAGAACAGGGCTCGTCCAACTTTGCCACCGTTGCGGATGTATTTCCAAATTTTTTCTTCAATGGAGTCAACTTCAGCACTCGAATCTCTACACTGTCTAACCTTAAGTCGTGTAATTAAGCGATAGTAGCTTCAGACTTCAACTATCTTCAAGCACGGGTGAATACAACGCCGTAGCTCGTAGTCACGTGTTGACTTTTTGTGCTTTAGTCAGTATTCTCAGTCTTTAATGTGCTCGTGCGGTGGTTGGTTCGATGCGGCGTGTCTCTCTGCTCGAGGCCGATCCTTCTCGGGCAACGCCGAATTTGGATCCAAGAGGTCATGATGACTCTGCTGAATATGCGCGGCCCAATCTCTTAGATGGGAGAAGGCGGTATTGCATCCGAGGTGGGCGCAAGTGTATGGTTGCTCGTTTGTGTTCCCTGGTTTGTCCGCGAGTCGAGCAGGGGAGACTCTCCAGACGCTGCTGTTGTGGGCAACTCGCCGGTCAATTCTATATTCACGCGTGCTGAAAAGTCTTTCGTGACATTCAGGGAACGGGCAGTGAAATGAGTCTAGAACAACTTCCTCTTCGTCGCGTCCATCTGAGTTTTCTCTCTGACGGTGTTGTTCCTTTTCCCGACGCTGTCTGGCCCTTTCTCCATGAGGCTCATCCTTGCAGTTCTTCCGTCGTGTTTTCTGAGGCCTTCTCATAACATGACTTTGCTCCTCTTGCAAACGAACGTACACATCGTAGGCCATTCTGTCTAGGAAGGCTTTATGCTTGCCCCTCAGATCAACACACTCCGAATGACGGTAGTGATAGTGCTCTAGAAGCTCCTCGTAGATTTTGACCTGAGCATTGTGACTGAGCTGCCGCGCTAAGATCCGACTAAAGTCGTCCATTACGGAGTCTTGAATTTGGCTGTCCAGGCTAGCTGCGAGTCACAGCTTAGATTAGTCTGACACAAAACAGGCGCGTACAGGATTTCTTACCTACGCTGTCGGGGACCTCCTGATAGAATCCTTGACGGTTCTCGTCCGATATATGATCCGGCATTTGGTTGGCTCTGTCCCAAGCTTCTTGAAGCTCCCCGAAGCCTGGCATACGGTTCGAATTTAAAGTTGACAAACGCTCTGAGCGTGATATTGCTCGATCTTCATTGAACGAAATTTTTGTTTCGAGATGTCTGAAGATCATCTTAAGCCTCCTGACCGCTTGCATATCAGGCGGCACGTCCTCTTCCTTTGCCTGATTTATGACTGCCCTCGCCTCGTCTACCTCAGAGAGCAAGTCACCCCAGACATCATCTGTATATCTATTTAATACATCACTCCACTGAGAAAGCCAGTGACGGTCCTGTTCCTGACGGGACATGTAGGCGTAGCTGTCTTCGCCATTCGCTGCTAAAGTTGCGGCAAAAGCGGTATCATTGCCCGTCGCCATTGGATTGCCTTCCTCAAGAGTCTGTGACAGCTTGCTCAACCGTTCAGGATGAGGGCGAAGGTTCAAAGGGTTCGTGGGCGAGACCGACGCATGGACTGGCGGAGAGGGCAGTTGAGCCCTGATGTGCTCCAGGAAAGGCTTTTCGTATTCCGAAAGTTCTTGCCCGAACAGCTCTTGTGCAGATGGCTCCGTAGCAGTGTCAATGTCAGGTATATCCGAGTACGTATCAGTCCATGAGTGGTTAAGGAGAGCAACCACCTCAGCCCCGTCCATTGGTTGCGTGGATTCGTAATCATTGGAACCAAGGGAGGTCTGCCAGTCGTTCGTGCGAGCTTCAAGGGATGAATTGGGCTGTTTCACCGCCCAGTTCGAATTGAAGCCTGATGTGCGGGGCGGAGTCATGCCATATGTACTATCTCCTTCGTATAGCTGGCCCGGGAATGGTGCCGTCGTATGCTTACTATCTTGCCGAGCAGGACTACTTGCACAAGCGTTCTCTTTGAAGATTTCTCTACCACCAGACTCCTTTATAAAGTCTTCATAGTTAAAGTTGTCGCCTTTAACAGAATCTTCACCGCAGAGTCCACTTATAGGTATATAAGCTTGCCCATTAGAGCGAAACGACTCTTTTGTGTCCGTCGAGCCTACGGATGATAGGATCCGGCTCCTTACCTGTAGACTTCGGCTCCAGGTGGGAGGTCCAGGTCGAGAAGATGAGGAAGCTTGGCTCTTGCTGGCCAGCGCCTCGCTAGAGGCAAGCATGGAAGGTAAAGCATGAGCGATGGGTAGTCCAAGAAACTCATTTGCTAGGCCAAACGCGGAAGCAGTAATTTTTGCACCCAATGACGCCGATGCTCGCTGTCGAGCCGTGCCAGAGTTTGGTGGAGTGTCCCTAGACGTCGCTGCAGAAGATCGTATTTTATCATCGAGCTTCCGAGCACTAGGTGGCTCTTTCGAGTATATCATTTTAGACATTATTGAGCAAGCACTGTTTCATGACCGACCCGTCTCTCATGTTCTCCAAGTGCGTTCTAGGCATGACCAACTTTGTAACTATCGGGGAATTCAAGTATGATATCGAGCAGCCTTGGCACATCTGTTTACAAATCCTTTGCCGCGGTGTCACAACGATGATAGTCGAGCATGGCCTGTCTATACTAAAGGTAAATACCTTACCATAACATTCAAGAGCAGCTCAAGGCAGGCTCAGTACTCGGAGTCTTCCAAGGTTGGTTGCAAAACAGGGGCCACACTTTCTAAGGACTTCGGCTAAGGCTTAGCGAGACTCACCCAATTCTGTGAGTGGTCCACTACTGTGTTTCCCTTACTCGACCAAATTATTAATTTTAGAAGCGATTATGTTCTGATAGAGTGTATAGGTGTGTTTGATACCCAAACATAGGTACTTGATTTACTCTCATTGCAACAGCCGTGATTGGGTTATCATTAAACACGCAGCAAGTGAAAATATATGTATCATCTATCATTTTTGCCGGGACCTGGTCGCTGTGGTCTAGTGAGTGACTTGAATTTTCAGAAGTATCTTAACAGTTACTAATTCAATGCAGGTGGTATGACGTCACGTTGTGGAAGATGTTAACAATCCTTCATCTCCGTGCCAGCCCGCGTTCGATTCGCGGCAGCGACATTTTGTCCGTTTTACATCCTGAAACGCTTGTGAATAAAACTATAACGTCTGAGAAGTCTTGGAGGACTCATTTTACCTTTTCAAGCATTTATATAAGTTGCATATCGGACGAGAGTCGTCTTGGGGGTTCCAAGATTTCGGCGGTACGATCATGCAAGTGCTGCCGAAAGCGGGGGTTAGGGACCGAGGCACCCGACCATCCCAGCACTTTGTGCGTGTACGCCTCTCCAGACTAATCTCCAAGACTGCCAGGTCAACACGCAATGCCGTATCGTAGGCCAGCATAATTGATGATCCCAAGTAGACTGGCATGGCTGCCGGCAAGAAATTCCCATCACTGTCCCATGCCAACCTTAATAGCGCCGCGGTCGAAACAAGGCCGGCTTAGGAATGAATGTCTAGGCCTGCATATCGTGTTGTACGAATGCTTTGAAAGGCGAATCCGTCAAAGATCATAAATTAGAAAGAGCCTTTCCTATCATTGAATGAATGGCTTGGCATTTCGTTATGTTCACCTTTCAACGGCCCTCTCGTTCTCCATGATATTTCTATGTCGAATACAACTTTGTGCCACCCAACACCCAATCATAGCACATCATCGTACCAATCTCAAATGCGTGACTAAGTTATTTGCCAGATCAATCGAGAGCCGTCAGATACTATTTCATGGATGGACAGATATGGGCCATGCGGTTCCGGTGCTCCAGTTTGGATGAGACCGATTGTTTTGTCCAGTGTCAACTTAGCTGTGTCGCTTAACCACTCTTGAACACAAGAAACTCTTGCTTTAAGAATCTCTTTGATTCTTTCTCTGAGTAACGCTGCCCAGAAAATAGTTCATAGCCGTGCGATGAGGCCAGGAGGCGAGGGTGGCTATTCCTTGTAGTTTCTTGCCCGCAACAGGAGATATGATATATCATTAAATTCTACAAGTCTATATCATCTATTGGCTCTCAACCGGAGCCAAGTCCTCTCTATTTCATGATCTCTCTGCCTGCCGTTCTTCGCTTATGAGTTATTACATTTCCGCAGTATTGACGCCGTTGACCACCGTCGGCGATTCCAGCTTAAGGGGCTCTCGCTCGCTGAAGCGGTCGCTGAACAAGCCGAAGTGCGCGCGCATAATGATAGTGTACTTTACAAATTCCTCGGCGCAATCTACAAGGCGGTCACGATTTCCACCCGGCTTCAGTCTCGAACCTCCATCGGTGTCGTCTGCGTTCGTGAACAAGGTATAGGCTTGCGGGACCGAAGACTGGTTCGGAATAGTAAACATCCGCATCCACCGACCTAGGATACGCAAGGTATTCACGGTGTTGAACGACTGCGAGCCTCCGGACACCATTGCAATTCCTAGCGTACGACCCTGCGTTGGCCGGACAGATCCAGTACTCAACGGTATCCAGTCGATCTGGTTCTTGAAAACCGCAGTCACGTTACCGTGCTGCTCAGGCGAAACCCAAAAGTGGCCGTCGCTCCACCGACTCAGATTCCGCAGCTCTTGCACCTTTGGGTGGTCGTGCTGCTCGTCATCTTTGATTGGCAAGCCCCTCGGGTCGTACACCCTCACGTCACATCCGAGCCGGAACAAGATTCGGGAGATTTCGAACGCAAGTAGTCTAGAGTATGATCTAGGATTGCCTATCAGCACGGTGTCCTAAAACTAAGGATCTAGACAACTCAAACCTCTGCCGAAGACTTCCATACAGTACTAAGACCTTCAGTCTTTGACCGGTCAATTGCATATCTTCATACGCCATCTTCGTTGCTGTGGCAAGCTCAAGCTGACTGATCCAGTCCGTATGCTGAATATGGTCCGGCAGGAGAAATGGTCTGTATGTGGAACGGACCATGGGATCGTCGTCCGCGACTGGTATAGCAAGTGATCGATACGCGAACGGGGGCTCGCGTATAGGTAGGGCCACCGCTCGCATAGCAGCGACATTGTTCAAGTCCCCGTTCGAAGTGACTGAAGGTTTCCTCCTTTTAATTTGTGCTATTGTCCCGTTCTGCGCTTCGAAGCCAGCAGGCAATCGCTCGGGCATTACGGCGGCCGCGGACGCGGTGTGCATTTGGGCTCGGCCGAGATAGGCAGGATAGTCACCTATAAGATGCCGCTGAGCAAGTACCGTAGGAGTTGATACAGAGGCTCGCGCTGGGGCAATTAGTATGTTGAAGCGACCTCGACCAGGTGTTTTGATTAGCTGCTTGTGGAAACGCCCTAAGAGCATGCTAGTGCAGCTGCTGAGGAAGTGGTAGCGGAGGCTAAGCGAGTGCTTTCCTTGCACAGATTAAGTGACTGAAGGAGCACTTGATGTACTGTCAACTTCGAAAGAGGGCAGAGTACCTTAGTCCTGCAGAAAATGACGGGCGGAGTGCCTGAGGCCTGGAAGCGAATGTGAAAGTATCTGCCACTTAGTCAGTGGACGCTAGTGATTGGCTCACGACTACAGCCACTTAAGATCTCCTCGAACCGCCTCCACTCACTTGCCCCACACACACCCTGCCTCGGGTCATCACCGCCGCTAATAACGATGGAGATGGTACCTAACCTCGTTTCACGCTTTGCACTGGCAAGAAAAGCCATGGAAAGCACGATATGTCATCGTGGTGGACCTGAGTACATCCCACCCAAGAGCAAGGAGTTGTATCTGGTATTAAGACAGCACTACACGAAACTGTTGCAACGCTGCACCTGTTCACGTCGTCAGAATTGCCACTGATGAGACACTTCAGCAGCTGGTGGCATCCAACCAACCAGGCTGCCCCTGCCCGGGAAAATTGATTACACTCTCAGTACATCCACTATGTCCCCAAACACCATTGCGCCGTGAGTGCTCCCTACCACAAAAGGGGCCCCTCCTTGCTCCAAGCTTGTTCCAAGTCGACATGGCAGCAAAGATGCTGGAAAGTGTAAAGGGGACCGGGCCAAGCAGTGGAGTGGCCGAGTCAGATAACAAAGACAACACAGCATCCGATGACCCCGAAATAAGTCCACCAAGCAGTGACCCACCAGATGGGGGCTACGGTTGGGTTTGTGTGGCATGCTGCTTTACGATCAATTGCTTCACCTGGGGAGTAGTGGCGGTCAGTGTCACCGATGGATCAACTTCAACATCCCTTCTCTACCATTACTCAACTCAATCGACACTGACAGTACGCAGTCATATGGAGTATACCTTGCGTATTACCTCTCCAGCGCGAGATTTCCTGAGTCCAAACCTCTGGACTACGCTTTCATTGGCGGGCTAAACTTCGCAACGGCTATGCTTGCCGGACCTTTGATAACGGCTCTCTGCCGGGAGATTGGGATCAGGGCTCCAATGCTAGCAGGTGTTGTGATGTTCGCCGGGGCGTTCATTGCAGCGTCATTTGCCAGCCAGATGTGGCACCTCTATCTGTCTCAAGGGGCTCTGGTTGGTTTAGGTGTCGGCTTCATCTATGTACCCAGCATTTCGATTCTCTCGCAGTGGTTCTCCAAGCGGAGAAGCCTTGCGAACGGGATCAGTGCCGCTGGATCCGGTATTGGCGGCCTGATATTTTCGCTCGCAACCGGCACAATGATAGAACACCTCAGCCTGGCATGGTCACTCCGGGTCATTGGTATTATTACCTTTGTCACCAATTCTGTAGCAGTGGTGTTCATTCGTGATCGCAATGCTATCATACAGCCGAAGCAGCGGCCTTTCGACCCTAACCTCTTCCGCCGTGTCGAGGTCCTCCTCTTGCTGTCATGGGCTTTCATCAGCATGCTCGGATATATTACACTTCTATATTCACTTTCAGACTTCGCGCTCTCAATTGGGCTTCCAGCTGGACAGGCCACACAGGTTACGGCCTTCCTAAACCTAGGCACCGCGCTCGGGAGACCGTTCATTGGTGTGGCCAGCGACCGCTTCGGCCGGTTCGAAGTTGCAGCAGCGCTGACTCTACTCTGCGGTCTTTGCTGTCTAGCAATATGGATACCTGCTTCCTCTTTCGGGGTAACAGTATTCTTCGGTATCGGGAGCGGTGCAATCCTCGGGGTTTTCTGGGTTGTAAGTTATGGCTACAGCTAGTATCCCTGGCCATACTGATCAAAAATCAGACAATTGGACCGTTGTCCGTAGAGGTAGCAGGACTCGAACAGCTGCCTTCACTGCTTTCGCTCACTTGGCTCTCTGTTGTGTTGCCTACAGCATGTACGTCGAAGTGCAGCCCACAATCTGGTTCTGACCAGTTTGACGTTATGAATAGTTTCCGAGGTCATTGCACTATACTTACGCCGGCCGGGTCATAAGCACCCTTACCTCTATGCACAACTTTTCTGCGGACTCTGCTATGTCTGTGCGAGCTGCTGCCTCTGGGGTGTGCGGCTGATCTGTCTGCGGCGAGACAGACGCCCGTCATGACATTGATTGACCTTCCGAGATTAGCCAAGCGTTGTGCCAAGGACCAAAGCTGTCAGCAGGGCGGTCGATTACTAAAGAATATGAATAATGACCCTGTATTCAAATTTATTAATTAGTGAGGCTGCTGAATTTAACTATTCAAATTTAAATAATAAATATAGAGGGGTAGTGGCAAGTTTTAGCCGCCCTTAAATCGCTTCCTACTACGCCGTCGACTTACTCTGAGCGTAGTTTAGTAAGCTTAGAGTTAGTATTTAAGAAGGAATCAGCCTTATTAATAAGGAAACAAAGTATTTTATCAACCTATAAAGGGTGTAAGTCGGAAGTTCGACAGCGAGGACGACAAATACCCCTATCTATAACCTTGTATATAGTCACGAGCGTCTATCTAATTATTCAAATAATTTATTAAGTCACCAAGGCCTTATTCTTATTTATTAATTCAACAATTTATTAGCTAGCTGAATATGCTGAATTAATAAACTAATTATCGACCGCCCTGGCTGTCAGCTCGCTGGATTCGGAGAGATACCTATCTTGTTGTAGACCGCGCCGTAACGCTCGAAAGCAAAGATCACACACAAAGAACGATATTAAACCGGGTCATGGAACGGTCGCATCAAACAACGAGACAAACCTCACTGTCTGTTGTTCCATGCCGCAGCATCATACTCATCCATCAATTTCGTATAATCCTCTCCAGCATTTGCCCACCCAGCAACGCCATCAACAAGAATCACGCTGTCAATATTTGCGCCACGGTCGTTTATAAGATCGTCGAACCAGCCGGCTGCTCGAGTACCCCGGCCTCTGGATGAGCCTGTATCAAGGAGGCATAAGCACCAGCCGAGCATTTCAAGATCAACGATGATCATGCGTACTACTAACCACAGTACCACATGACAGTGCTGATATTTGCACTCTGGCAGAGATTTAAAACTGTTGGCAGGCTATGATACAGACTTTGCGCGGGTAGGTTGAGTGAACCCCGAATTGTCCCGCCCTGCGGTACGAATTAGCCAAGTTACTGGGGAACCTCACAATAGCAAGCATGATAAGGTAAAGAAACTGACCTCATGGTCCGTCCTGCGTAAGTCAATGAGTAGGAAGTCCACTCCTGGCTTTTCCCCGCGGTTCAAGCGGGCGAGTAAGTCTTCGCGCGTCATCTCCTTTGGAGACTGATTGCGTGGCTTGGGATATGCTTCGTGCCATGCTGGGCTTGCAGCAGGCTTGCTTTCGGCCATCGAGGACAATCCCGCGAATAGCGATCTGAGATGCTTGTTGGCACTATGGAGCGATCTATGACAAATTGAGGTATAAAGTGACAGTGACAAGTGTACTCAATGTGTATTGGTGATTGTCTGCTGCAGAGACGGTAAGGAAATCGATTAGGCTTTGCTGCAACCTATGAAGATCTCAAATCTGGTCAGAGGTTCAAGGATCTTTCTAGGCTGCACAGGTGCTTTCCCCTTTGCGCTGAAGAGTCTTGGCGTAGTCAGTCCCCGCATCTGATTGGTCCGCGTGCCACGTCCATTTTGTAAGTCAAGATATGACGCCCCACACGGAGCGACTTTCTATTTGCAACATAAAGCCCACTGACCTTGACTGGGGCCCAAGTCTACGTTGCTCGGAAGTTTGCAGGCTGTGCGAAACACAGTAACGCATATCAACTCACTCACTACTAAGCACTCTAATTAAGCTTGCAAGCCTCGCTAGGTAGTCAAGGCAAAGCAAACTCTCATCCCAAACCTGTCAATCTATACGGGCTCATTGAACGGTGCGATACAAAGATGAAACTATGGCAGAAGAAGGAACCAAGCCCGATGGAGGTGCACATGGAACCTCAACTGGCTGAAGATGGCGTCGACGGTGCTAACAGAAGCGACGTCGAGAAACAAAGCGAGACACCCGCTGCCCATGCCAAAAAATCCGTCTATGCAGGGCTCGGTTGGCTCGACCGATTACTCGTGCTTTGGATACTGGTCGCTATCATCGTGGGGATTCTGCTCGGAAACTACGTCGAAAGCGTCGGCCCGGCTTTGCAGCGTGGGAAGTTTGTCGGTGTCTCAGTCCCAATAGGTGAGATAGCCAATCTTGTCCGTCGTGGTAGCGTATAGAGCTAAGCATCACCAGCTGTTGGCCTTCTGGTTATGATGTATCCCATCCTATGCAAAGTCAAGTACGAAACACTACACAAGGTCTTCGCCCACCATGAGATCTGGATTCAAATCGGTTTCAGCATCTTTGTCAATTGGATCGTTGCACCCTTAGTAATGGTAAGATTGCAGACCTCAGTGGATATCTCTGAACAAGTACTAAGAGTTTCAGCTTGGACTTGCTTGGGCCTTTCTACCAGACGAGCCAGGACTCCGAAATGGCCTAATTTTCGTCGGTCTGGCACGTTGCATCGCTATGGTGAGTTGAATCAGCACAGTGAACGAAAATACGAGAAGGCTAATGTCCGCACTTAGGTTCTCATCTGGACCGGTCTTGCGGGCGGCGACGAAGAATACTGCGCGATCCTCGTGGCCATTAACTCGATGTTACAGATGGTTCTATACGCGCCCCTCGCCATCCTTTTCGTAAAGGTCATCAGTCGGGGAGGAGGAAACTCGGTATCCTACACAACGGTTGCTACAAGCGTTGCCGTCTTTCTTGGAATCCCACTGGGAGCGGCTATTGTGACCCGATTCGCGATCCGAGCAATCAATGCCAAGTGGTACGAAAGGACCTTCCTCAAGTGGGTCGCTCCGTGGTCATTGATCGGGCTACTTTACACTATCCTTGTTCTGTTCGCTTCACAGGGCCACCAGGTTGTGCATCAGATAGTCTCAGTCGTTCGAGTTGCGGCACCACTCATCGTCTATTTTGCCATCATCTTTACGGCAACGATATTCGTGACGAAACGCTTGGGCTTCGGGTACAAACTATCAGTGACACAGAGTTTTACCGCGGCCAGCAATAACTTCGAGCTTGCAATTGCTGTGGCTGTAGCAACGTTCGGTGCCAATAGCGATGAGGCACTGGCGACCACCGTGGGCCCTTTGATAGAGGTTCCGGTTCTGGTGGCCTTGGTTTATGTTGTCAAATGGGTTGCGAAACGCTGGAGTTGGAAGGATTAACTGCATTCTTCGCGAGCGTTAGTGCGTCGAGCATGTTTGATCCCAGCGTATCTAGCCAGCGAAATATAATTTGCCCATATTGTATGAGCCGGTTGTACTGTTATTATGGCGCCGTGTTATTGCAGCTGAATGTGTCCAGAGCGCTGTGAGAGAGTGGGAAGTTGGCCCTGGTGCAGGTGGACGACTTACCTAATCGAATATCAAGGCTTACTAAGCTGACTAACGGACAGGCCACAATTTCTAGACTCTTTACGTCTGGACCTCTTATCACCCAGCTATTGCTTAGAATAAGGACTAAGAGCAACACGAAGTCCTTCTGGCCGCTGTATATTCTTTGAATGTTGCGTACGGACCAGCTTGATTTCCCCAACTGCAGTTCTTGACCGTGCTGAAGTCCAGCACGGATCAACGTTGCATAACTGACCATGCCTTCGCTGGTGCGTTACCGTAATGATGCAAAGCTTTGACGGGACATCGTTCGCTAAACATACCAGTCACCTGCTTTGAAAGCACAAACAGATCGGAACCGTGTCAATCAACGTAACTTCCGTGCGAGACGCCAAGAATACGTACGGGAACTGGAGCAGCGACTCCGCAAGTATGAGAACGAGAGAGTCCAAGCCACGACCGAGGTTCAAATGGCCGCTCGCTTGATGAGAGAGCAGAATCTGAAGCTGCGGTCGTTGCTCACAACGCACTTTGGCGTACGGGACCATGAAATAGATGCTTATCTTTCTGGATCCCAGGAAGGCGAAGCCGTTTGTGCCTCCCAAGCAGCGCTAATAGAAGTGCCCATTTCAAACGGGACTCCGCTGAAAGATGCCAAGATTGCGCCTGTCGTGGATGCCCATCAGGTACTTCCCCCTGTGCTCCAGAAGACTTTTGTGCGGGCACAGTGTTGCAGTGGCGAGTGCCAGACTCAGGCCTCACAACCGAAGGACCATGATGGAATCGGGAATCCAGTATACGACACCAGTGATGAACCGGCACTGGACAGAAATGCACAAGAGATGCCGCACCCATCCATGGTTCCAAGAAATCCAGCACTTGAACGCCATTCCAGCGAGGAGCTCAGGTCTAGTTTTCGGCTACCGCCACTTCGTAACGCGGATGAGCTTCGCCGAAACGAAGGGTTGCCTCGCACCGACCATGGGTCACAACCGTTAAGCGCTGAGGATGACCATCAACAACCCCATTACCCTGAGCCCAGTGCCCGTTCCTACGCTAACGAGACGTCGTGCGAGGAAGCCGCACGTATCATTGCAAGCCTGCGTGGGCATCACGTTCAGGACGAGATCTGGAGCGAGCTCGGGTGTACCCCCAGAAAACCGTGCAAAGTCAACAATCTGTCCATCTTCCAACTCATGGATAAAGACTAGTTCTACAGGAACGTGAAGATGGAGCGCCGAACCCACTGCACGTTAACCCATAGGACACAGCCAACGAATCTCAATCGACCCACAGAGAAATACTGCTGTATACATCTCTGGTGGCCCGGACACAGCACACTAAGGACGCGAAGCTATGATTGGAGCTATATGTCGCTATGGCTTCCTTGCTCATTGACCGCAACGCGTCAAGCCGTCATTGCTGGATCACAAAAGAGGCAAAGACACGGTAATCGGCAACGCTCCCACATACAGAAGAAACATGTCAACCCCACCCGAAAAGCTGGACGAGCGGCACCCTACACGCATGCTGCATATTCCGGTACGAGGCTTTCCCTGCTAAAGTCAGCAGTACACTGACAACTAGAATAGGCCCAGTTCAGCAGCAGGGTCTTTACCTGGAGTGCTCTATGCTGTACGATGCTCTGCCCTCCCACCACAATCGCAATAGAGGCCCGTGGGAGAGAAACGGAGGAAAAGGGAAAGCAGATTTTGTCCAACCCGGCCAAGAATCTCACCGCATACTGGGATGAGGGTTGCATCAACTGATCTATGCATCTACCCTCGAACGCGTTCGCTTCGTATGACGACGAGTTCGTTTCATTTCCTAAGCATCACGATCAGAAGAAGTAGCTTGGTGACCTTTCGTCACCGCCAGATTCGTGCTTCACATGGGCGTCAAAGTGGGTCGTGGCGGGAATTGTGGACGTGAGACCGCTTACAGGCTCTGAAGGCACTCAATCAATGGTGGCATTGACGGATTATCGTACCTCACTGCCAATGTTAGATTGTTCAATTAAAAGCGTACTTCAGGAGGAGAGCTGCGGAGGCACGTGTAGGACCCTGGTGCCGCAGCAAACGATGACAGTAAAGGCTGATCATGTCATGAACACAGCGACTGTGCAATCTAACCACCTGGAGAACCTTGCGACGCGGCTTACTCTCGTATGGGCTTTTTTGTGGATTCTGCTACTACCGCGGCTTGGTCACTCAAGAATATGTTTTTGGGGATCTTGGACGAGCCTGAGATACTGTGCCCTTAGTATATTCGAGTTATATTCAGAGAGTTCCAGCTCGGCTTACAACCCAACCTGAAATCGTTTACTAACGCGCTGCGGAAAGCCGCCAGTGATCTTCACGTAGCGATGGAAGTATAGTTGATATGTTCGCATAAGAAAAGAGTAGTGTTACATAACAAGGCGCCGTCTTTTCCTTGTTGACGCCTGCGCCAGGACTAGGCGACTTCAGCATGAGTCTTACACGTGGACAAACTAAGGGACATGGAGCAGACTTCGTCTCTACAACCGCTCAATCGAGCGGAGCCCATGAATCGGCTTTCCTCCAAGAATATCCCACCTCTCCTCTCCTCATTCCGAACGCCCATAAACATCTTCTCCCGTCTACCCCAATCCACTCTACAGAACCTCGCCAATGATCCTCGCCGCCTCTTTATACGTGCCCAGGAGCCTCTCACACTTCTCCCTTTCAGCCTTGATGGCATCATCCTCATACAGCAATTCCTGGAACAGGTCTTCCCTGTACAGTTCACTGACCAGCCTGTTCTGCACCACATCCTTGGAGTGATTAACGAGGAGGTGCATTACGGCTTTCGGGACCTGATCTGCAATGGTCTCCCGAACGATGTTGAAGTATGAGGATATCAGTCGGCGGATAAGTTCGGTCTCGAGAGCTTCACGTTCGGTCAGAGCGGGCGTGGGATCCTCGAAGGGCTGCTCACACGGAAAAGTGTCAGTTGTTGCAATTTTGGATGAAATGATGGGTAAACTCACATAGGGACTGTCATAACCGTGGCCGAAAGGTTCATCATAGTCATCATGTATCACCTCCGGTACAACATGAGGTCTCTCCGGTATCCTCGTATCGCCTCTCCGTATGCTTGCCGTGATGCTCGGCTCGATGTTCTGGCTAACATGTCTGCTACCGGGACCCGGAGCGGAATTTGCCGTTGCACCTGGGCCAGATGGAAACCCGCCTTCCCTGCCAAAAAAGTAGTTCAAGAAGCTGTCCCTTGAGGTTCCGCCGGAGGGCTGTCCAGCAAATCGCGGTGGCGAGCCAGCTCGACCGCTCATCGAGCCTCTGGCGTGCGATGATGTGCCATTCATAGCCGCGCTTCGGCCGACTGCTGGCGACATACTTCTACCGGTTTTCGAGACATGGCCCCTTGTTGGCAGTTGCCCCGCCTTCTCCCCAGGGACTTCCAAGTCCTCGTCATCCTCCGGAGTATCCGCGCCATTCATCCCGTTTAGTTCTTTCAACCTTCTCTTTTCTCTCTTCCTCCGTTCCTCTGCAGCCACGACTTTCTTCTCCTTCTCCTGCTTGTCGCTAATAACGGATGACATGGCAGCAGCGGCGCCGAGGAAGTTCGGATGGTTGGTGTTGATGTAGGCGCGTTGGATGGAGATGAGAGACTCGACGTAGAAGGAAGTGGGGCCTAGGCGTTCGCGGAGCAGATCCGATACCACTTCGATGAGCTTGCCCTGAAGCCGTGGGTAGCGGCTGAGTTCTGTCGAACCACAGGTATGACAGATCTTGATAAGTTCCTCGTACACAAGTTCGACACAGCGTTGACTCGGAATTTCCAACATCTTGATTTGGGGCTTCACGAGGAGGTCGAAGGCGAGTTCCGGTACGAACAGACTAGGCCGGGGACCGGTCGAGTTTCGTATGGCTGTCCGAATGTCGAGCACTGACAGGTTCATGGTAGGGTCGATGGTTTCCAGCGAATTGCCAAAGACGGAATTGAAAATGTAATATATCCGTGCACCACCACACAGTTCCTTGGTCGATATTTCAGACGAGGTACCGTCAATGGAGGATATGAAGGACGTTGCAAAGCGCGTCATGAGCTGAAGGATTAGAGATCCTCGGTGTTCTTTGCCGGTGAACGCAACGTCTCCGTAGCTCGCCAGTTCTTGTTGCGTTTGGCCCATAAGCGTATTGAGCCGGGCTTTGATGTCCGGTAACCGCTCACGGATGTGAGCCATTAGAGTCGTGTTCAGGGTCTTCGCGAGGAATTGCGTCCCGCACCGATTAGCCATATTCCTATACGCAGGATGATGCCTGAAGAAATCGCGTTCTGCCTGTAGGGCTTCAGACAGGGACTTATTGGCTTGAATATCGTGCTGTGACCGGTTGACAACGCCGATGAATCCAAGCTTAAGAGGGTAAACACGACCTGATAGGATGTCTAAGGCGTTCGTCCCGTGATCCATCAGATCCAACTTCGTGAGTACTCCGATTGTTCTCCGCCCCATTGGATCCACATGCCGTGCCAGTTTCAAGGCTTCAGAGTTCACGATGTCGACGTTAGCCGGCGAGACGGCAAGGATGATACTGTTTGGCTTTGCAATGTACTCGCTTATTAGATTCCTGGTTTGCTTCTCAATGTCGGACGGCTGATCCCCTATTGGTACCTATGTAAGTTGAGATTAGCCGGCTTGATTCTGTCTAAGCTCGCGACTCTGAACACCGACCTTTGTTAACCCAGGCAAATCTACCAGCGTCAAGCTTAAGACGTGTGGAGAGTAGATCTTAAGATTGATAGGCTGCCGGTTGATGCCCTTGTTGTTGCCAGCAATCCTGGCCGTCTCAGTTTCAATCTCCCTCTTAACCTCGTTGAAGTCGTAGAAACGGCGCCCCATCATGTGATTAAACTCCGCCCATTCATCCTGACCTGCGACGCTCGCTGGCGTGTGTGGGACGTGGACTTCGTCGTGCTCGGGTTTGTCGTAGCGCTCACTTGGAACGTTGATGAGCTGGAGGATAAGCGGTCGTCGAGTCACAATGCCGCTGCCTCGAGGCAGGAAATCCCTGCCAACGATGTTTTCTAGGACCGAAGATTTTCCAGATGACTGAGATCCTACAACAACCTATAACTAGAGTCAGAAGTTGATCTGCTGATGGCTTATACCAAACCAAGATATTGGTCGATGCGGGGCATACGATTTGCGGAAGATCCAGCGAGTCATTCCCAATGGTATTGAAGACAAGATCCTGAAGCTTATTGACTACTCCCAAGAGGTCTTCTCCTAAGGTAGCCATGGTCCCTTAGGAACCACTCTTCCCCGCCCTTCTTTGGGGTTTGTTTTGCCTGGCGCTGCGTTGTTTGCCGGGTGTTTTGAACTGGAAAGCTAAGAATATAGTCGTAGAGATTGGGGTCGAGCGACCAACGATGGGTAGAGTCTTGTTCACTATTAGCGGCAGCGTGCAGTGTTCTGAAGGATGGATTGTTCTGTTGGGCAGGTACTTCCAGTGGTGAATGTGTACTCGTTGACGTGCAACCCGCAGGGCCTGGAAGCCGAAGCTGCCAACTTTTGCGCTCGGTCGCCGTAGCGGTACGGCATACTCGAGGAACAACAAATGCAGCCGGAGAAATCAAGAACCGTAGCTCCGCTGCGCTAGATGATTGCGTGCACCTGCATGCGGCTACGCTTTGAGCCGCAACCTTAATTGTGCGGCTGTTGATAAGGCATGACATGAAATGGGGGAAGCAGCTTATCTGACGTGAATCCGTAGCTAAGGTACTCACATCCGGTCGTAACCAGTTCATGCGCTGCAACAGCGGGGAATTTCTCACACCGCCGCATGAACATGTCGAGAACGTGACAACAGAATGACAAAATGCAATTTCCCATGCCGCACCTTATCGCCTCCCCCAGTTTCTTTATCTGTCGTCCATGTAGGCAATGGCAGCAGCTTATCAAACGCCCGCCAAGCCCTACACCGCGTCTCCGTATTGGGAAGCGCACGATAAAAGGTAAGGTCGCCCCTCCCACTGTGACTCCTCTTGCTGCAACACCTTCCACAACACTTGTCCTAGTTCCTTCGCCTGCCAGCCCTCACCTATTCGCACACGCCCTCACTGAAAGAGTCTTTCTTTGTCCACATCTAAAAGCCCCCCCGCTGCTCCTGATTTCAGCTTCCTCTCCTCACCTCACCTTCCACCATCAAAATCCGCCACTTGGATGGCCCCGTCTGCGATCGACGACTACCAGCACGAAGAAGAATTTATCCGCGATATCCCGAAGAAGGGGGCCTCGGGCGCCCGTCCACCTTGGACAGACCCGGTCCCCTTCGGTGGCAACGATGTCTGGTATTATGTCCCCGAAAGCAAGCTCTTCGATCTGTCTCGCGGATCCGAAAGAAAACTCATCCTCGAAGCCGACGATGGCGTCCGTAACCACAAAGGTGTCATGATCGATCCCAAATCTACAGTCCTCGTCATTATTGATATGCAAAACTACTTCGTGCACCCGGCCTGCCGTGACCATCCAGGTGGGCTTGCCACTGTCGAACCAACCATCAAGGTCATCGAACGATGCAGGAAGGAAGGCATTCAGGTTGCTTGGCTCAACTGGGGGATCGCTGAGCAAGACCTGAAGACTATGCCACCATGCGTCCAGCGAGGCTTCAGCCGCAATCTCATCCAGGGAAAGGGCTACGGCTGGCATGTAGGTCTGGGTGCGGAGCTGCCCGACCACCAAGGACGATGCCTGTTCAAGGGAACGTGGAATGCCGACGCCTACGGTCCGCTCAAAGCAGTCATGGAGGAGGGTGATGTCTGCTTCGACAAAAGTCGTATGAGCGGCATGTGGAATTCGAGCGAACCGATGCATCAGTATCTGACCCAAACCGGCAAGAAGACTCTCATGTTCACTGGCGTTAACACCGATCAATGTGTGATGGGCACCTTGGTCGACGCGTACAATTGGGGCTGGGACTGCATCCTTCTCGGTGACTGTACGGCCACCACGACCGGCCACAATGCCTCTCTACTCTGCGACTTCAACGTTGCCAGGAACTATGGCTTCGTCTCTGACAGCGAATCCTTCGTCAACGCTCGCGCCTTCGAGTTTGAGTAAGCACTCTTCGACTTTGAGCGAACCCTCTCGGACTGATTCAATGACGTCTGCAGGAGAGGATGGGGGAAACCTTGTCACTTGACGGTTTAACCTCTTGCTTTGAAAGGGCGTAATAGCGTATACATTTCTGCCTCACGGCCTCTGGTTGCACTTGCGATACCCTTTGCTTCCGAAAGCGGGTTTGTTGCTGGGCGTCTTTTTAGCGTGTACTTCATTTCTGCGGTGTGAGCTGTCATCACTACGTCTTATTTGCGCTGTGAAATGTACCTGAGCGTACAGCACCGACAATTCTAGATAACTCTCATAGTTACAAAGGTACCACATCATAAGCCTCATGGCCACGGTTCATATGATGCTTGCCATGCAGGGTAGTTTGCACGATGGCGTCATCGCGGATGCTTCAACGGGCTGCGCGGATGGCTGCAGCCTTAATCTTAGCCTTTTGCGGGGGAGGTTCCACTAATACTTCACATCTACCTTAGGTACCTCTAACGGCCACTAACGGACCACACGCCTAACGATGTATCGATCAGCAGCATCTGCTCTGCTTCTCGGCCTTTCCCTCCTTCAAGGATGCTCCAATGCCCTTGCAATAACCGCCGACCAGCAGCCGTTGGGAGATCCGGATGCACTCGGGTCAGATGTTATTGATGCGTAGGGCAATGATACCTTGACTAAAGCCAGAGGAACTGATGCTGTCACCAGGTTGAAGAGAGCGGAGATCATCCCTACAGGTCAGTGTAATATCACGAAAGTGGTCCCGGCAACTCATACGTCAATGAGTTCCGAGGGAGCCCTTCCAGCGAAAGCGCTCTCGCAACCGCAATAGTCAAAATAAAAACGATACTTCCAAAAATAGAAAACAAGAGCTGCATGTTCCATGAAGATTACCTTTACCCATCCCACACGGCCACACTATCAAAATTCCATGGTATTCCCCGCACTGACGTCCGCCTTTGCAGTGATCGACACCTTCCACCTCTCCCTCCTCCTCTCAGTTTCCTGGCCTAAGAGAAAGAACTCCTTCGCGGACCTAGGCAACACGCTCAACCCCAAGCACCTCCAGCACGAACCCGCTATCTCCCTCCACGAGCTCACATCCACCCCTCCCCACCTGCTCTCCTCTTCCCCCCTCCAATTCACCGTCATCCTCACCGACCCCGACGCGCCGTCGCGAGACGACCCCGAATGGTCAGAGATGTGCCACTGGATCGCCACCAACGTGTCCATCTCCGAGGATCCTCCGCCACCATCCATCCTCTCCTTGTCGCATCTAGAGACTTCGTCATCCGAGTTGGAGGTACTAAAGCACCACAAACACCACAAACACCGCCACGATGTCAACAGCGGGGTACAAGCAATAATGCCGTATCAACCTCCCGGTCCGCCACCGAAGACAGGCAAGCATAGATATGTGTTTCTTGCCTTTGCGCCGGCGAATGCTACGCATGAGAGGCTGAATCTGACGAGGCCGGCGGAGAGGAAGCATTGGGGTTATGAAGGGGAGAGGATGGGTGTTAGGCAGTGGGCTGTTGAGAATGGGCTCCTTCCTGTTGGTAGGTTTGACTCCTTGTGCCTGAGAGAATGGGGTTGGGGGTGTGAGTGGGAAGAGTGCAGAGCTGACGGGATTGCAGCGGCGAACTTTATTTATGCGCAGAATAAGAAGCAGTGAGGATTGTGGTTACTGGGAGGGCGGTGATATGTGCCATCGGGCTCCAATTTCATTGCTCGAATTCGAAGAAGAACCGCTCGAAGAAGAGGAAGCATTTTGAAGGCGTTTAAAAACGTAATCCTAACAGCTGCAAGGAAGGCAATACTGCATTGAGCGTTTGTCCACAAGACACTGAGCGGTTGAGCTTGACTGCACGTAGAGGAGCAATTGTAGCAAAGCAGGCGCAGCTCAAATATAGCAATATATTTGAGTAGTTCATCTATTCCTGTGCAGAACATGTATGTTGCCGGGGGAACTAGATGTTACTTCTCTATCGGGACATGTTTAAAGATCTGCGTTGATGTCGCCCCTCTAGCATGTTGTTGCCACAAGAATGTGATCATTAAAGGTTTTCAAGCAGTCTATCTCCGTCTGCGAAGTCATTCACGGTAACGCTGGACAAAACGTATACTCTCATCCAAATTATCCAATTGGCCGTGCTCTTTGCTCGGCTAGCTGCTCCGTTCGAAATATGAGGCTAGAGAATCCTCTGTTGTCTTTGGATTCGAACTAGCTTGCCGCCGGGAGCACAATGTGGATGTTCAATGGACAGACAATTTCAACGTGAAAGCCGATCTGAGGTGGAGCGGGTCAATAAGGAGTAGAGAAGTTGCTTCGCTGACCGGGAGATGGTGATTCGACCCTTTGTCATACGACGGTTAGGGGATGCATTGGGCCCTCTGCAAGGTCAGCGGAGAAAATAAGCTTCATTGTGTAGTCGGTGGGTCGTGCTTGCCCTTTCTTCTGTACTGATGTTCTTCACCTTATGCGAGATTGAGGTACTTGGGACTTTTCGCGCCAAGGAGGGCTTCACTCTACGCCGTTATTCTAATGATGCACTTGCTAGTGGTTCGTAGATCTTGTTGGTTTGGGCATGTGGGCTGTGGCGGATAAGGCAATGTTGAGCGAGACGGCTTGCAGTATGTTGGACGTGGAGTGGGGGCTGGAAACTCTGCAAT
Organism: Lichenothelia convexa; assembly: GCA_021030975.1. Taxonomy (NCBI): domain Eukaryota; kingdom Fungi; phylum Ascomycota; class Dothideomycetes; order Lichenotheliales; family Lichenotheliaceae; genus Lichenothelia; species Lichenothelia convexa. Next base: position 44,294 of record JAGFMK010000073.1, read on the forward strand.
AGTGCGCAAGGGGAGGCGAGTAGCCTGGGAGTGACAGTGCCATATGTGCAGCACGGGCTCGTGCCCAAAAACGAAATTGTGGGATCTTAGAGCTGTCCAAGCCTAGGATATCTCCGCGGAATGCTTTCAATCTTTTAGTGGGTAGACTGGACAGAAGAAGCAAGGACGTGACGCAAACTAGAAGAGCATCAGCACGCTCGACACCTGACCTATGTCAGCTGGGCCAAGATGGATCAAACCAACGGGTCGAGTTACGAACCATATTGGATATGTCACATTGTTTGGCCGGATAGTATGCTAATGCTCTTTGTAACATAACGTGGCTTGTTCAAACAGATCTCCATTGTCAAGCTCGAAAGCACATCTCCCTTGCGACTCCTAACTCTCTCTCGTCTCTTAGAAACCTAACTGCTCGTCACTTTAGTTGCTACGCAGAACGGTGTCTTCCAGCCGTCAGATGTTCTTGGTCTCCTTTACGCGCTGCAGCTACATGCTCGCAGTGCATGCACCTGGCGAGGTTATAATTACATTTCCTCGTGGTGCAGAGCCGGAATGGTATGCTAGTACATTCCATCGCAGTCACCGCAGCTACCCCTTTCAGAATTTCGAGCACAGTCAAGGCAGAAGCCAATGAATCGGTTCTTAAACCTAGCAGTCAGGCGTTCGATGCAAGCATCGAGAGGGTAATGGCAGGGTGCACAATTCCCGCTGCAGCTGTCAACGGGTCTATCGCGCACAACGAATCTTTCAAGCTTTGCGATTAGGTTGACCACCTTTTCCTCGTTATCAAAGCTTGTTAGGCCAACACGATCAAGTTCCACAAGGTACTGTTCAACTTTCCGGCGAGCACATTGAGTCAAACCGGCTTTCTTTGTTTCTGGGGATCGACTCCGTCCGCTTCTTACAATGGTGTATGTGATTTCATTCAACTCGGAGCTCAGGTAGAGGTGGAGTTCTTTTCGTTTTTGTTCGAGCGCAGCTGAGATGATCGCGGGCAGTTAGCTCTCGGTCATTCGGAAGTCAATATGAGTCTCTGCATACCAACAATCCTCTTGGGGATCAAAGCTTCAGTATCAAAGCACAGCCCCGGATCGGTAAACGGTAGTTCCCTGTTGAAGACAGCTTGTTTGGTGATCTCTTTGAAAGCCAGTCCACTCTGCAGTAGATAGGATGCAACGAGCAAGTCCTCCGCAGGGTAGACCTCTTCATCGTCATCGTTCCAGTGAGAGCTTGCTTGGAGTAGCCATCCTGTGACCATGGGCGAGATGGCTGTCGCACAGTCATACTTATGAGCTGCAATTGCAAGAAGCTTGAGCTCCGTTGGACACGGCCTTTCCGTGTAGGAGCTTAGCTGAAAGTGGAGCAGTTTGCAGAGCATCACCATGTAACATGGGTCGTCCTCTAGAAGAGAAATGGTACAAGGTTTGGTGGCGGAGGTGAGGGCAGCACCTTCCCTGAAGTTTGGGCCGAACATTGCTTTGAACACTTTCGATGCAGTCATAAGAATCCTCGACTGAACGCATATAATCAATCCGTCGCCGGCGCCGATCTTTAACAGAAGGTCACCGTCTGGGTCGATCACGAGCATCTCTTCCACAGCGTCAGTCATTTCAGTGGTCTCAGTCATCATCAAATTGCTCGTCTGCTGGTGTGCTTTTAGAGAATTTTCTTTTTGTTGACTTATCACTGGGCGTCTTTTATCTAGTCGATGGCTTTGACAGATGAAGGTAACGGCGTAGCATGCGCTTTTGGAGCGTAAGGATGATACCCGCTGGGGTGGAAACTTTGTATGTGTTTAAGACGAGACCGAAAGCCGAAGGGTGCAAGGTCGCGTTTTGTTAGCGCGTCTGCACGTGCGGGGTGCAGAAGAACTAGGAGCCGATTGCTGCATGGTGGGAAAGCGAGGGTTATAGGGCCGGGAGCACCGCTTTCGGGCAATGTGAAATATCGCTCAATACCTTCCTTGATATCAAAGGCTCGCAAAGAGTCAAGATACTTTACTTGCAGGTTAGTCGTCATTCAATCCTGCCGTTGCGAAGGCAGCAGGCACTTGACATGTACACCTACCTGTATGCTGAGCACTCCGAAAATGCCTTTGGCTGTGCAGAGGTTTAACTCTGCGAACTGTGGTTATTCTATGGTTGGGTGTGTAATCACGTTCACGAGCTCAGATGCCGAAAAGGTTCACAATTCCAGCTCCTGCAAGCGGGAGAGAATGGTTGAGGGCCGACGAATTGTTCACTCACCAGATCGCAAACGACCATCACAACAACGGTAAAGCCCGCAGATACTTTGTACTCTGTCCGTTCTGGCCAATAACGTGTTGGACTCGGTTCAATCACTCAAAGCGAGTGGCACATAGGATTGTTGCATCCGCCGAAGAAGCCTGACTCAAGAAGAATTGGAATAGTCCTAGCTAGATTACATGTTCATCACACCAGATTTGTATGCATGCAAGTGAGACTTTGGCCTAACAGCTAGATTGTCCTAGTTAGGATTGCTGCTGTTCGCAAAATAAAATGTCTGCTGCGGGTTTCTTGTGAAACGCTGCAAACAGAGTGCTAGGAATGTTTTGTACGTACCACAAGACCCTTACCTGACCAACGATGCTGGGGAAAAGATTGGATACTGCCAGTAGGAATGATAAATATGATTGCTTGGTGTCACTTTCAGCACGCACTGCAGCTTTGATTAGCTGAAACATGCAGCATCCGATACCGCGATTCTTTCCCCAGTCTGCTAACATGAGAGGAGGCTGCGGAAATGCCAGTCTCACCGATTAAACCCTGCGCAATCGCCACATGAACCCATTTCTGGACTTTGAACGCATGCAATGCAGAAACCTTCGAACTTAGATTCCACTTCCGAGGCAAGCTGCGTGAGGTACGCTTCCAAGTCAAACTCACAGCAGGAGCAGGAGCGACTGCATGTTTTCACACTATTCTCTGACGTGCTGAAATCCTGAAGCTTTTGAATTGCTTGAGACAAATTTCCACCATAACCTGTACTCGCCAGCCGAACGTGACTTGCTTCTACAATGAACAGATCTAGTTTTCGCAGCACACATTGCGGCAAAGGTGCTTCAATTTTGAGCTCTATCAGAGTCGTACCTGCTCCGCGGCAGGCAATCATGAACGGAATCTCCGCCAGTTCAGACGTAAGGTACAATCGACATCCCTTTCTGGCATTTTCAAGCCCAGCTTAAATAAAGGTCAGCAGTCCATTTCTATCTACAGCACTGTGCTGTATCAAGATAGACATACCAATTAGCTTTTGCGGAAGCATCTCGGTGTCGAGCTTTTCATGTCCTTGAGTGAACGGTTCGGACCTTGCGTAAACGGCTCGCCTTGTTACTTCCTGGAAAGCCTTGTCGTTCTCAAGCAAATAGGCAGCTACAAGCAGGTCATTGTCTGGATACGCTGCACTTCCCTCTTCCGGATCAATGGCCAATAACCAATCTGTGACCATATATGATATAGCTGCCACACAGTCGTATTTGTGAGCGGTTATCGCGAGTTTCTTAAGCTGTTCTGATGTGGGAGTTGAGGCGAACGAGAGGAACTGGAAATGGAGCAGCTTGCAAAGTATGGTTATTGCATCTGGGTCATCCTCGGGAAGGTCAACTGTCGGCATGATGGACGAGATTCTGATCTGCAATCCTTCTCTGAAGTTCGAATTGAACATAGTCCTGAAGACTCGAGAAGCAACAAAGAGGATCTTGGATTGAACCCGCAGAGATACGCTGTTCACGTTGCCCACAACGAGTACGATATCGCCGTTCGGATCAATCCACACTGGTGGCATTTCGGTCGCTTCGGACATCGTGAGACGCTGCTCAATCGTTGTAAGTTCGGATTCGTGATTAGCCGTCTTCTGTGAGGTTGCTGATTTAGTTCAGTGACTGAATCGACGGTGCAGTGCTCGTTCCTTGAACTGAAGATGAATGACTGCTGGAGTTGGTTCCTGTCGTGCAGTGAAGGCTTGCTCTTGAATTGGACCCGGTTGTTCTACGGCGTCATCAACTAGTATGCGTAAGTGTACGGAGGTTTGTAAAGTTTGACGTGAAAGGTGACTGATAGAGAGTGAGGGTGAGGTTCGCTTTGGTGTGATGTATGCATACAGTGAGAACTCCAAGAGGCAGGGATAAGATAATGTGAGGTCTCATGCTTGCGTGAACGGGTCCATAATGGCCGATGTTGATGTTGTAAGATAGCTTTACATCGATGATTGCATGCACAGTGAAACCCGCAACGCACGGTTGTGCCTAAATACATTCACATCCTTGCTGCTGAGGACCACTAGAGCTGGTTTTGGCTGTACCTAGCTTGCAAGGCAGATAATGTTGACCTTCTCACGAGTATTAATACAATGACAAAGCAAGAACTTCACAGGTGCCTTAACTCTTCACATTTATCGCTCTTCCACAAGGTCAACTTTCTTCGAATGTGCTGTAGACCCTACCGAGCAGACTACAAACTTGCAGCTTCTGTGTCCTCTCTGGCTTCGAAAAGCAGTCCGTGCACGGCGGTTCAAAGGGCAAGCCCGAACTTAAGATGTTTGGGCCTGGTAGAGGAGCATGTGCGAGGATCATACAACCGCTTCATCGGATTCTGCAGATTTTGGGACACAACCGCGAGGTTTCGAGAGCTCGAGGTGCTTTAATAGCGGCCAGCGCGGAAGTAACACCTGATTTATTGGAGCTATATGGTCGGCCAAGTTACGCTTCCTTAGTCCGGTTTCTTGGACTACGATCGATTGTGCTGTTAATAGCATTCATCAGTTCATGCGTGGAAGCATCACGTATGTCCGCAGATGACCAAGTTTGAGGGTTCTCCTTGTCGTCATGAACGTCGTCCTGGAGCTCTTGAGCCATGTTTCCCTTTTCACCCACAAACTTCTCGTTCAGCACCCTGAGCCGCGACATAAACGGGTCGATGTCAAGATAAGCACCCTTCAGCCAGCGAACGCCTTCGTTGCCGTCGAAAGCTCTGCGCGCATGCAGGACCCTGCGGTTGTTGAAAATGACACAGTCGCCTGGCTGCATAAGGTACTCAAACTGGTTTTCCGGGGCGTCGATGATCTTAGCGAATTGCTTTGTAGCTTGTCGATATCGGCGGAGTTTTTGGCCGTTGTCTTTCAGCCCAGTGTCGACTTCAAAAGGACCTTGAAAGGGCGGCGACCAGTTCACGTGCGCTATCCGAGCTTGCTCGTATTCCGGAAGGTTTTTGTCTTCGGATCCGTAGTCTTCAAGCACTACAGTGGGCCGCCTCTGGTGAAGATGTTGCCCCGCGTTGTGGTAATGGTATCTACTGGGCGGTAAGCGATGTCCAACTAAGGGCAGCGTTGATTAGAGAGGAGCTAGCACCGTAAACGAACGTATGCATGTGTTACCCGTTGTGACAGAGAGATACGTACGTTACTGGAAAGTCAACCAAGGACTCGAATGCATCTCGGTTCAGTCTACGTATCCCATGCGCAGCGTAGAAGGAATCCACGAAGTACGAGGCACCACCCATACTTGATGCTCTTAGACAATGTAAAAGCTGCAGCTGCGGCGGCTCTTTCATGTAGAGTAGATCCATATGTAGACCGAGATCTTGATGCGTGTAGGCGACATTGGTAGCTTGCGGCACCGATCTAACATCCCAAGTCCTCCCATAGAACGAATCTCGTAGTGGCCCTATCCTACTTCCAATGCTTTCCACAGCAGTTTCAGAATGCGGTACATTCTTCAAGAAGACGATACCGAACACGTCTAGCTTCAGTAGCACATTTCGGAGGGCAGAATCATCTGTCATGTAGTGTTGGTAGTCATACTTGTAGTCAACATGTTGTTCGATAATCGCTTTGTTCCAGTATCGGTGACGTAGACCACTGGACAATGCTCGATTTATCCGATCCAAGTCTGCATTCTGTACAAAGAACTTCCAGGGCAGTCGTGTCACATGGTCCGCTCCGTATCCAGGAATGTCCTCCCGCCAGATAATTTCCAAGACACCTTCATTCCACTCCGCTTTGTACACCCTAACGTCCCCAGGGATGTCGGACGTACGGAAAAGTTTCTGCTTCGAGTGGGGATCCACACATCTAGGGCATGTGCAAGAGTCCCGAAGGAAGACGCAGTCGAAGTGTTGCTTTGTGCCTCCAACAAGGACAATGAAGTAGTGTTGCTTCAGTGTTTCGGGCAGCCCCAATCGCACAGGCCTGTAGAACTTATAGTCTCGGTCCTTCGTAGGTGGTGCTTCCGTGACTTGCGAGTATGGTCTTTTGGGTCGAGCACAGGAAGTAGAGCTCACAGCTCCAGCTCTGGGTGTCCTCAATGGTCCATGATACCACAAGCTTGGGTTTGCGCTCTTAGCAGGAATATGGATGCAGTTGTGGCCCTTCGCACGACTTCCTCCTTTTGATCTGAACCATGTCCTTCTTGTGGCGAGAGCAATTGGGCCTGTTAGCAGCGTGCCTTTGCCCTGGGGCATCGTAATAGGCCTGACCGCAACCTGAAAGCGCTGACTGTGGGGTGGCTTTGAACGTTCTCCATTCGGACCACGGAAGAACGTTTCAAGTTCATCGGTCCATCAACGCAACATCAACACATTAACACAATACCCATCTAGGTACTACTGACAACAATCGAGCGAGATCATGAGCGGATAGACCGGGTCGACAAATAAATGCATGTCGCAAGGCGTAGAGCGGCTGAAGGATGAGGTACGGCCTCGAGGTATTCTATGAGCTACGTTGACACTGATTACTACGAAGGGCTCCCACCTACAAGTAGTAACCGCAGGGGCTATTGCAGGTCTCGTCTCCAGGTACTAAGACAGACCAAAAGACCTGCCGGGCCTTCTTGCTGACGCCTGCAGGTTCTGCATAGCCCCTCTCGACGTTTGCAAGATAAGACTCCAACTACAAACCCACTCACTTTCCGATCCTCTAAGTCACAGCGGTGTCACCGGACCCATATACAAGGGCACTTTGGGGACATTCAGGTCCATTGTTCGCGAAGAGGGCATTACTGTGAGCTAGCTCCTTAGCTACTCAGCTGGAGTCTACGCTCAAACCATGCCCAGGGTCTCTGGAAGGGAAACATTCCCGCCGAACTCCTTTACGTTACCTACGGCGCCGTCCAGTTCACAGTCTACCGCAGTGCAACTCGGTTCCTTCATACTTTGCCCTACCATGAGCGACTACCCGATGCCGCCGAATCCTTCATCAGCGGCGCTTTTGCTGGTGGCATAGCTACAACAGCAACCTATCCCCTCGATCTGCTACGCACGCGCTTCGCCGCCCAAGGCACAGAACGCGTGTACACGAGCTTAATTGCTAGCATACGCGACATCACCCGCTTTGAAGGTCCCAAAGGCTTCTTCCGCGGCCTTAGCGCTGCCGTAGCACAGGTTGTGCCCTATATGGGCTTGTTCTTCGCAACCTATGAAGCTCTGCGGATTCCCCTGGCAGATTTATCGCTGCCGTTCGGATCTGGAGATGCTACGGCTGGAATAATTGCTAGTGTGCTTTCGAAGACCGGAGTGTTTCCACTCGATACAATTCGGAAGAGGCTGCAAGTGCAGGGTCCGACAAGGGCCAGGTACGTTCATAGGAACATACCTGTGTACCATGGTGTCCTCGGGACATTGAAAGCGATATTACGGAGAGAAGGCGTCAGAGGGCTTTACCGGGGCCTGCCCGTGAGCTTGTTCAAAGCTGCCCCGGCTGGCGCGGTCACAATGTGGACGTACGAGCGGGCACTGCGAATCCTTATTGAGATTGATAAAAATGCAACAGAACCCTAATTCAGAGTTATTCGATGCGGACAGTCCACGGTGTGACACTACATGCTAGCTAGAGTCCAGGAGAGATGTCATCAACAACTCCAGCTGCCCAGGCTCATCCTCACTATGCACAAATATTTTCTTCGGGATCTGCCATTCAACGACAGGGGCCTTCCTCAGCTCCTTTCCGAGCTCAGCCTCGATCATCTGGCCAGCCATCAGTACACTTGTTACAAAGAGTTGACTCAGGGGCACTCACGCTGCTGTACGAATGATCTAGGAAGTCTTCCAAATTATACGATCGCTTAGTGAACTGCTCGCTGATGATCTTTGCAAGCGTTGCAACATTTGGATGGTAATGACTCTGCAAAGTCTCTAATTCCCACAGGCTGCTTTCGATAGCGTTCGTCTGCATAGGATTTTGTTCGTCCATGTCGAAGGGATCATCCATACCATTCTCCTCGATATTCTTCCGTGTCGCCGGATCGAGAATCTCACGGTGTATCATGAATGTGCAGGTCGGGTGTTTCGTCAATATGTTGTAAATCCAAGGTACGACTGCCACTATACCTGCGGGTGGCGCGTGGAGCGCGAGGCGTGAGAGTCGCTTGATGAATGATGCTACGAGCGCGGCAGGAAGATGGGTGGATGACATGAATGTGTCAAGAAGCCGGAAAAACCGTGAGCGATGTTTTGAATGCAGCAGATTGTCATCCAAAAGGGAGTACAGCTTATCATAGAAGGATGGGTAGTCAAGATTCTTCTCTTTGATCAGGTAAAAGAGCCCGGAGAGAGCAAGAAGAGACGTAGCGCCGCCGACATTATAGCTGTCGGTTAGGAAGTCCATAAGGAGTTCAACTTTGACGAACCACGGGGCGATAACATCCGTCATTGTGCCGAGAATTGTTTTGCGTACGTCTTTAGGAAGTTCTTGGCGGAGAAGGGCGAGCCAGGCTGTTTGAGCTGCCTTTTTATGAGCAGAGACAGAGTACAATTGGTGATTTGTTTTCGATGGAACCTCGCCATAAAAGGTTTGCAAATCATCCTTAGATTGCGGCGCTCCGCCAATAACTGATAGGAGATGCAGACTGTTATACGTGATAAGCTCTTGCACATCTGGTGAGTGCGCTTCGGAAATAAGATCGCCAGTGATTTGAAATGAGTAGAACCTGAGGTCGTCGTACTTGTCGATGTAGGCTTGTACGTATTCCTCCCGGAAGCTGTAGGTACTTTTGCCTTCGACAAGGCTCCTGAGCAACCCCACTAGCAGGCCAGTCCGCCACATATACTCAGTGCCGTTCTTGAGATGCATAGACTCCACCTTAACAAGTTCCATGATTAGTCTGAGAGCTACGCCCTGATCCGCTGTTTCGCCATCCTTGACGGTCTCCAGGAGCAATCGAGTATAGTCTTTGTATCTCTCCTTCAGCCACTGAACCACTATGGTCTCATTGGGTGACAGGGCTTTTGCAGCAACCAAATTTCCGTCGGCCAACAGTCGGGAGAAAACGCGACAAAGCGAGACGGCTGCGAGACGTCGAGTCCTGGATTCCGCAGTTTCGCGTCCCCGAACAAGCGAAAGGAGTTTTGCAATGCTGTTGTAGTTTTTGCGTGACTCTGCGATCTGAGCTTCTAGCTTCAATATCCCGACCTCGACCGACTCGTTGTTCTCATCCTCCAGTAACGGTTTACGTTTCTTCCTAATGACTTCGCCGTCTGCAACGCCCCTTTTCCTTTTCTTTTCACCGTTCTGCTTCGTAATGCCAGGCATGCTGTTCTCAGCGAAATCGTCCAAGTGCCAAGTTCCAATCTCTGGGTTTCTCGAAAGACATTTTGGACTGTTCAAGATCACTCGGGATTTCGTTGATCCGCTGCGTCTCTGGCTTTCGGCAGAAGCGAACGACCTCATCGTCAACTCCTCTGCAAGCACTACGGCCATTGGCTTTCTCTCCACTCATTGAGACACAATGGCTTCACGGTTAGCAAGAAGCGCGCTCGGTAGGCCCATTTCATCATATTTTAGATCTGAAATCACTGCTCAAGACTGCTAATTCTATCCTCCAGGCGCCGCTCGCTTGCGCCCAGCTCTCCCAACTCGAGCTCTTCCCGCCCTCTCCATCCCCATCACCCACGCCCGTCTCCAATCCAGCAACGTCCCCGCCGAAGAACCCAAGAAACGAGCTCAATCTATCCTCGACGCCCTCCCCGGCAGCAGTCTGGTCTCCAAAACCGCGATCCTCTCCGCCGGCGCCGGTCTATCCATTGCAGCCATTAGCAACGAGCTGTACGTCGTCAACGAAGAGACGATCGTCGCGTTCAGCCTTCTGAGCGTGTTCTGGGCAATCTACCACTACATGGGACCGATGTACAAGGGCTGGGCGGAGGGGCATATCAAGAGGATTAGGGATGTTTTGGCTGCGGCGAGGGCGGACCATACGGCTGCTGTGCAGCAGAGGATTGATAGTGTGAAGGATCTTGGTGGGGTTGTGGAGACTACGAAGGCGTTGTTTGAAGTGTCAAAGGTAGGAACGAAGTTTCGAAGCTAGAGCGATGAGGAAAGATAAATTAACGCTGCACAAGGAAACCGCCCAGCTCGAGGCACAGGCATATGAACTGGAGCAGAAGACCGCACTTGCACATGAAGCAAAGACTGTCCTTGACTCCTGGGTGCGATATGAGGGACAGGTCAAGCAGCGGCAACAGCGTGAACTGGCGGAATCGATCATTGCCAAGATAGAGAAGGAGCTAGAGAACCCGAAAGTCTTGAAGCAGATATTGGACCAGAGTGTTGCGGATGTAGAAAGTAAGTCGATCACAAAAGTTTGGCTGTACGTAGCTGACACTGCGCAGGAATTGTGTCTGCGAAGGCAACGTAAGGAGGTGCATAGGAAAGAGTTGTCCGTCTCTAACCCGTCCGATCCTGTCACATTAGAGTGTCTATGTATAGTCTGAATCATGTCTCTTTGTGACTCCCTCGATCCTCCTGGACATTTACGCGCAATCCCGCCAGTTGCGGCCTCGAGGATAGGTTAGACGCCCGACCATTAAGTACGGTTATACAAAGTTGGCACAACACTCGTGTTAGACAAGGTCTTCCGCTTTCTCCAGCGGCATTAGCAAAGCGCCAATGGGGAAATGGTGTCAATGTACAGTCGCTATACTGATCAAATAGTCCATACGTCCTCGGCCTTTCGGCATCACTACACTCCAATGGATTCCGCGCATGAGGATCATATGGCGACTTTGGGCTGTCCCCGTGGCTGTCCCCGTGGCTGTCTCCGCGCGCTCAATGAGTTTGAAGGTTACGGCTACTACGATGAGCCCCTCCTCTAGACTATTTCCCAACCATTGGTTAGCACTGAGTGTAGGGCCGCTGTTATCTTACGCCATGGGACGATACCGCTTCCAACGGTTCGCCCAGTAATTGACGACTGTCGCAATGCATGATTTCCAGCTCCGTACGCCATCTCTGCATACTATAAGAATGCCACTTCAAGTTTCCTCAATGAAGCTCAAGATGCAGAGTCCAAAGTACTCATCGAACCCATCAGAGTACATCCTCCATCTTCAACTCCTCCTCATCATCCGCTTCCCCCTCTCCAAACTCATACTCTTCGCCTTGACCCTCCTCCGGCGCTACCTCCGCTTTCACGACTGCATCCTTATAAGTGTCCATCGCAAACTCATCCTTCAGCGTCCAGCAGTTTGCAAACCTCCCACTCCTCACCAAGGTCGCTATAGCTCCCAGATGCTCCTTTAAGTAGCTCTCCGGCTGCTTGGTCCTAGCACGAAGTGTAGACATAGGGTAGTACTTGAATTCTTTGAAAAGATCGAATAGTTGGTCGCGTAGCTCGTTCGGCGGGATGCGGACTGCTTTGTTGACTTGGCCTTTTTGGCGCTTGCTGGTAAGGGTGTTGGTGTTTTTCTGCGAAAGAAGGTGTCAATACTGAAACAAAGGGACGAGGGAGGGCAAGTAAGAGATGCAGAGTAAAGATAATAAGGCCAGAAACGGCTGTCAGTTTGCCGTTGTCTTGGCCCCACCTTCTTGCTTCTCTTGCCCTTGCCCTTGCCGCCGCTTTCGCTGCTGCTCTCTTCGCTCTCCTTGCGCTTGTCATAGTCAGGACTCACAATAAAGCCGCTGAAGTCGCCTGTTGCGGGCTTGGGATGTTTGCGGGGATCTCCTGTAAGGAAGGTGATTTCCTTTCCGCCCTTCCTCTTCGCCTCTGCCTGGCGCTGCATAATGTCCCAGTACTCATCGTTCTCAACCGGTACACAGTTTGTCTCCTGTTCTGGGGCGCCTATCAAAGCGGTCTGCTCTATTGAATACGTTCGTCAGTCCATTTTGAACGAACGCTTGCTCGTCGGTACGTACTTGGTATGGCTTTCCGGAAATACTCCTTCCTCCATACCGGCTTCTCCACCCTATAACCATCCCCCGCAGCGCTCAGATTTCCTCTGAAGTCCTTCCTTTCACCAGCAGTGCTTGGGCCGTCTCTAGGATCCTTCCTCACACGGTTTCTCATCCTTGGATTGTAACCTGGCAGATCCTTTTCTGAAAACACGTACGTGTTGATGGGCTTTAGCTTAGTGCCGTTGAGATCGTATTCTTTTGGCACGAGCTCGTGCGCTGGTATTCCGGGGTCGAGATATATCCTGGTCTTGGGATCTACAGTCAGTATGAACACGGACTGAATGTTGGAGCGTCCTTACTCTCGTTTTTGCAGGGTTTGCTGGATTTCGAAATACGCGCACTGTCCCTATCCGTATTTCCTCATCGGCATTCATTTGCGACCAGTTCTCAACTAGGTATTGAGGAACTCTTGCAAGTGTGAATCTTGGAGGGTTGGCGGGCATTTCCAGGTCGCCTGCATCTTCATAGACATCGTCATCTGCAACGGGTGCAGGCGAGAGAAGATCAGGATCTGGCTTGATGGAGGATTCACTCTTGAGATAAGCGTTGTCCTCAATCTTTATGCCATTAACAAGGTCCATTCTGGGGGTCGTAGCTCGGGTAGAGCCTGTACACCCGGCGACTATGAGCGTAGGATAAGGCCCGGTGACAATATCGTGTTGGTTACATGAGCGCTCCTGAAGATACGGAGGTCGTTGCAACGGACAATGAAGCAAACGGCGCTAGTTCAATGCGGCTCTGGCGACCCTCTCGGCGATCTGCTCAGCCCTATACAGGTACAATCGATAAGCCTGCAGCTTAATGTTCTCCAGCTCCATGTGCACCCCCAACGACCTGGAAGGCCATTTCAGAGCCTCATTGTGAGGTATCCCAGTGAGCAGCAAGACGGCTTTCCGTGTTCTTCCTACCGAGAAGGCGCTTCCTTCACCATGAATTCCACCTCGGCAGAGGTGCGCTCTATCCTCCAGGCCATTGAATCTCCCCTAATCCAGAACAAGCCCGCGATGTATGGCAAGCTACTCGATGATATACTCAGCTCGTCGGATGCGGAATCTCTAGAATCCAGCCTAACGGCGTACCTAGAGTCCCTTCTCGGTGACAACCTCGGAATAGTAGCAACGCGGCCTCTCTTATCCTCTTTCATCGACCGCTTTCGAAATGCGTCAATACCGGAGGACGTTAGGATAGAAGTTGGGAAGAAGGCGATACAACTTATTCAGCCAAGGGTCGTGTCGTTCGAGGAGCAGGATACTGCTATAAAGGAGATCCTTGCCAATGCCTATGAAGCCCAAGAAGACTACACTTACTCCGCCAAGACGCTCCAAGCGATCTCCCTGGACTCATCGCAGCGCGCAGTATCTGGTAGGGAGCCTCTCTTTATGCCCCATGCAACCCAGTTTAAGAGACTCTCGTATAACTGACATGCAACTCTCAAACAGACGACGACAGAGCCAAAACCTGGATGCGAATCGTCCGGTGTTACCTCGAAGAAGACGACCCCACCTCCGCAACATCCTACCTCAACCGCGTGAAATCCATCCTCCACAACGTCCAGTCCAAAACCACCCGACTCCAATTCGCCCTCTCCAACGCCCGGATAAACGACGCCCAACGCAACTTCCTAGAAGCATCGCAAGCGTACCATCGCCTCAGCCTCGAACCAATAGTCGACGAAGAAGAGCGCCTGCGTGCTCTGTCAGCAGCTATAATCTGTGCTGTCCTCGCACCTGCCGGTCCGCAGCGGGCCAGACTGCTGGCGCAATTGTACAAGGATGACCGCGCGAGCCAGGTTGAGGAGTTCGGGATATTGGAGAAGATATTTCTGGATAGACTGCTTTCGCCAGAAGAGGTCAAGAGTTTCGCAGAGAAGTTGGCACCTCATCAATTGGCGAAAACCGCGGACGGCTCGACAGTGCTGGACAAAGCGGTCCTCGAGCACAATCTCCTGGGCGCCTCACGGCTGTACTTGAATATTCCGTGTGATTCATTGGGGGAGCTGCTGGGTGTTGACGGCGAGAAAGCAGAGCAGTATGCGGCGCAGATGATCGAGCAGGGGAGGTTGGCGGGGCACATCGACCAGATTGACAAAGTGATTTTCTTCGAAGGAGAGGCTAGCGGCGAGAAGATGGGTGGGGCGGCGGGAAAGGGAGATAGTGGTGGTGGAAGAGGAGTGGTTGGAAGGGAGTTGAGGCAGTGGGATGCCAATGTGTCAGCGTTGGCGGAGGAGGTGGAAAGGGTGGCTAGCATGATTCAGAATCAGTATCCGGTAGGAGCACTGAATCTTAATCAGGTTTTTACTCTGGAGTTTGACTGACTCTTCGGCAGGCATTCTATGAGGCGCACATGGTACATTAAAGGCGCGGTTCACTGCACAGCGATGCTTGAACGATCGAAAAAGCATAGCGATGGCGTTTTCTGCTCTCATGATGGACAACGATACCAGGACGATAGATTCGTGGACGGCCACTGAGTGCTTAGCATGTCGAATTAGATTGTTTCGCGTCTGAGCACTGGCGCATTCAATACAGCTTTGGCGCCTCCAACCCTTTTTCAGGGTTACCTGCAGACGCTTTTGACTATCCCATCTCTCATGGTAAGTCGTCGGCGGGATGTCATTCGCCATCTGTGTGATCGGTGACGATACCGGTCTTCTCAGACGGTGATGACCTTGGCCTCGTCGTTTCACGGTCAGGGAGTGCTCAAACGACAGAAGCGGTCTACAACCTCTTCATGCGAGTTGATGGATCCAAAATGCACTGTGCAAGAGTTAGCGACATGTTCTCAAGGTGTATCCGGTTTACGGGAATGGGAATGACATACCCCTTTCCATCAACTCAAGACACTTGTACATCGCTTTTGTTGCTCTTTGCGGAGGGGAGGAGCTCTGAATCTGAACCCGGAACGTATTCCTTACGAAGTTACTGCTGCACCAAAAGACAGCATTACGGCAACAAGATCTTCTCTAAATCTCATCCTTGTACCCCTCCTCACTCCCTTCGTCCTCCTGCCCATCACTATCCCCCTTCTTCCCGTCTCCGCCAGTCCCCTCACCCTCATCCCCATCCTCCGGCTCCACAACGACCCTCATCTGCCTCCCCCTCGGCGTATCCACAACCTCCAGCTTCCACGACTTGATCCCCTCCATCTTCTTCAACCGCTCCATCAGCTCCTCCACCTGCTGCAGATCCCCGACGTTGAACTTCTTGAACTCTTTCTCGCCGACGAACTTGCCGTCGCTGCTTGCTACCGTGCCGATGAATGTTTCCTTGCTGGTGCCGCCGACGATGGAGCCGGGTTCGATGATTTTGCCGGGAGTGCCGACGTCCTTCTTCGCGCCGACGGTTATGCCACCGATGACAGGGAGGGGCAATTCCTCTTCCTCCTTTTGTTCATCCTCTGTGTTAGCTGAGTGTTGCTGTAGTGAAAGGTCGGCTTCAGAGCTCTTGGAGTCTTCCCAGGAAGCCATTTCATCATCGGTGAGTATCTGCTTGCAGACTATCGAATTGGGCTGGTCTCGTTGCGGCGGGAGGAAAGCAATGTCGTTGCAAAGCCGGGGCGTGTGGATGACCATGAGGTAGTTGCAAGTAGATACTTCCTTGATGAGTCCAATGCGGTCCGGGCCTTGGGGATGGCAGTGAAACTACCGGGCGCGCACGCTGTTAGCTATTGCACAGCTGGCTGCGCCGTGATAGGGTTGACGGTATAATCGTACCTGAATCTCAACCCTCCTCTCCCTTCCCACCAACGGACACAGCGTTCCTCCACCAATCTTCTGTACCAAGTATCTCGTATCGCCCTGTGTCCGCACCGTAGCGACCTCACCCTCCTTCCCCTCACCTTTCTCCTCCTTCGCTCCATCCCTTCGACCATCCTTCCCCATATCCAGCTTTCCCAGCATGAAGCTCTCCACATTAGGGTCCTCCATCGGTGGGAAGGTAGGAAACCCCTTACTCGGCGGTAACTGGTGGAACTGCTTGACGCCGTCGTCATAGCAGAAGGAGTAGGACCAGTAGCCCGAGAGGTAGTAGAGACATGTTCCTTGCATGCCCTTGACCAGCTCCCAGCCGCGCTCTGAAGCGTACATGAGTTCATTTTCTTCGTTCGCGGCCGTGGGATCGGAGGTGTTGGCGGAGTTGGAGGGAGGGACGATGGGTATGGAGCAGAGGTATCGACGGTCGCGAAATCTCATCAACTCATAAGTTTGCTGCACTGTGCCATCTTCGTTGGCGCCTGGCGGCTCTCGGCTGTCGTGGGCTTGGGGATCGGGGTGCGGTGATATGTCAGAGCCAGCATTCGGATCCTGCTGTTGTAGGAATGCTGAAGGATCCTTTCGAGAGACAGCATCTTGTGCGTCGTACTCAGAGACGTATGCATCTGAGAAAACTACTTCGTACTGGTGCTCATGTTAGCTGCGGTACAATGCAGATGCTGGGCGTCAGACGTACTTGAGGGTAGGCTAGAAGATCGTCGTGCGGGCTGAAAGCATGTTGGCTTGCCAATGCTAGCCTGAGAAAGGCAGGCAATGCCCAGAAATGCCGTAACATGCTTGCAGGTCCAATTTGTAGTGGGATTAACTAGGTATGCGTAGAGTTTGTGAAAATGCGGAGAGAAGTGGACAGATCTGCGCGTCCAAGCGTTTGCGACCAGATCGGGAATCCACGTGCTAGCTGCAGGATGAGTGCACTTTGGTAGGGATAGAATGTTGCACAACTTTTTCCTGCAACGGTAATGCTGCAAAGCATGGGACGCTCTGAGGATTCATACATAGTGGCTGTTAATCTATCGTTTCTTGTGGAGCGCCTGAGCAGGGAGTCTATCTTGGCAGCAGGTATATACATATTTGGAGCTTCAATGCACCAAAACCACGGGCTTGCCTTTCTCCCATGCATCCAAACTCTCCTTGATATTGACCCAATATCTTAATCTCACCGCCTCCTCCTTCGCGGTCTTCACATCGTCCTCCCGAAACGCATTCTCCAGCACCTTTACACTCCTCTCTATCCTCTTATCATTTAACTCCTTCAATGGGCTCAACTGCTCCTCATCCTCCGCGGCCTCAATCTCCTCCCTCGTCTCCAGCACCTCCATCAACAGTTCCGGATCCTCCACTTTTGCCGTCTCGTCCTCCGCTACATCAATCCCGCGCAGCGACAACAGGTACTGTGCCCTTAGCAAGGGGTTCTGTAGTGTTTTATATGCTTCATTTATCCTTGCGGACAGCGCCTCTGCCCGGTTCTTGGTTTCAGGTGGGTGCTTGTCCGGATGCGCTTTTGCTTGTAATTGTAGAAACTCTTTTCGTAACTGACTTAGATCTATCGAGAATGCACCCCTTGGAGGAGCGCCAGAAGGAAGAGATTGCGGGAAGAAGTCGTAGTGCGTTTGTGGTGCAAGCGATTCTTTTTGTCGTAGAGTGGATGTTGTGAATAGCCGCCTTGCAACGGTCTTGCCAGGTTTTGGCTGCCTGTACAGCGCATGGCTCTGGCAGAAAAGGCATATAGGTGATGATCGAACAGAGTCTCCACAAGGGATGACTGTGTTCTGGCTAAGGGCCATGAGAAGCCTTGTATTTTTACGCATGATGGACAGGTTTCTTGAATCCCCTTCAAGCGCTGGGAAGACTGTTCCAGCAAAGGATCTTCAGAGAGCTCGTAGATTTGCTGTAGTTGTAAGTCGGCAGAATCTCTGAAGTATGGTTGGTTAAGCCATAACGGAGTTCATGACTGTGATTACTAAGCCCATAATACATTGCTTAGGGTGTCCAGACTTGACATTTATACCGGTACAACGTGCACTTTCGAAAACCTTCTAAGCAGAGCTTGGCCGAATGGTTACGAAGAGTCAGTTGAACTTCTTGTACAATACGTACATAGCGATGTTGAGCAAACAAGGCAGAACTCTATGCTACATTGTAACCCCTATAATCCGTTATCCGGACAGAAAGCCATTAATATGCAACGTAAGTAAATCATCTGTGGTTTCGCTGAATCCTGGACCGTGCTCTACAAGAACGCTGCGGCGAGGAGAAGCCCGAGAATCCCATTCACAACAACCTTGCCACCTTCACCTCGATACACTTCAGGACCAGTAGGTGTAACCGACACCGAGACATTTCCAGTTGCAAGGGAGGTCTTGAGAGAACTCGACAAGGCTGTGGTCTTTACAGTTGGAAAGACAGGTGTGGTAGTTAATGAACTAGGCGACGATCCGTAAGGTACGGATTCGGTGACTGAAAGCGTACTGCCAGCTGATGGCCCTGAAGTGGGAGCTGAAGAGACAGGAACGCTTTCCATCGAGCGGCTCAGCGACGCTGATGACAGAGTGGGCGAGGTCACGTAGCTCGTCATTGTCGATCCTGTGCTGACAGCTGTGCTGCCTGATGTGCTCCGGCCAACTGGACTCGACGTCATTGGAAGGCTCCCGGTTAGACTGCCCAGCGTTTGCGACGGTGGCATTTCTGGAACTATGTAAGTCGTGGAATCTGTAACCACCAGAGTATAGCTGTAAGAGGATCCCGTTGGTGGGCTTGAGGTAGAAGGCACGTTTCCGGTCGAGCCACTTAGACTGGACGATGATGGGCTTTGTGGAATGACATAAGTTGTCGAATTGGTGACCACAACTGTGTAGGCATGAGAGGAAGCGCTGCTAGAATCTGAAATAACAGAGACGCTTCCTGAGGATCCACTCGGTGTCGTTGGTGACGATATCGGTGGAATCGCGTAACCCGAGTTCGTGACCACAGTCGAATAGCCGTATCCAGGGGGCACTCCAGAGTTAGTTGATGCTATTGAGATTACCCAGATTGTTGGTGTAGGAATCAGACCTCCTCCGTAGCCACTGCCTAGCAGTAAGGGTGTCCAAACGGGAATTGCGCCCGACGCAGTCGATGGTACTGTTTGATATCCAAGAGGCACATTGGTGTCAGCAGTAGAGGTCGCTACAGGAGTCGGAGTGCTGAGCACCGTGGTCAAGAAACTGTGGCAGGAAGCGCAATTTGAAATGCCTGTAACGGTCTCAGAAGATGGTCCGCTTGGTAACGAGCCAGAAGTGGTCGTGCCAGCCGATGTTTTGGTGATGACCACGCTACTCGCAGATCCAGACGAGGTGAACGGGATCGTCATCGAACCTGACATGACTGGACTAGAGGTTGTCGCTGGGACCACAGTGGTGTACGTCATTGAGCTTCCAGTAACCAGCAAAGAGGTCATCGCAGTAGTTGAAACTGACGCCATAGCTTCGGATGTAGAACCCCTACCAGTCGGAGTTGTGACAGTTGTGACAACTGTAGAGCTTTCGCAGGTTGAACAGTACACGGAAGCAGACACTGTCCTTGACATTGTTAGACTCCCAGCTGACCCACTTGCTGAGTTTGACCCTGAAGTTCGTGAGATACTCGAAGTAAGAATTGTCTGGGAAGCGACACGTGAAGACGTTTGATACAAGCTGGCTGTTGCCGTCGATCTGCCGACAGAGACCGAGTTGCTTTGGGACATAGTCTCAGTAACGATAGCACTGCTGTGAGTAACCATCCCGGTCTGCGATGTTGAGGGAATAGTCTGTGTAGGCGGAAGTGGTATGCCCGTCGTGAGATATTCTGTCGAACCGACGCAAGAGGGACATGGTAAAGCCACTGTGATTGTGGCGGTTCGGGTGCCTGTTGGCGTGGTGCCGGGTCCGTTGGCTGTCGTGGTTGCTGATTCAGTCGGGACTGGTACGACCGTTGTGATTGCTATAGTCGAGCCAGAGCAAGCTGGGCACGGTAGAGTCACGGTGAGTGTGGTGAAGACTGTGTCCGTGGTGGCGGGGTTTGGAACATATGTAGTCGTAGAAGCGGACGTTGTGCTTGCTGACTCCATCGTTGTGAAGCTATCTGTGGGAGTTGAGACTGTCGAATACGTCAAGGCTGGCGGAGCAGATGTTGACCCAGAACTACCAGGCGACGTTGCTGGGGTTGTCAAGGTTGACGAGCCAAGAGTCGAGCCGGACGGTACCGTGGATGTTTTCGTCGTAGGCACTACAGGTACGACGGTGGTGACGCAGCTGGTGGAGCCTGAGCAGGTCGGACAGGCCAAAGTGACGGTAATGGGCGTCAGAACAGTCACTGTCTCTATGAACATGCTCGTGAGACTGGACGTGCTGATGTCCGCCGACGTGTTCGAAGTTATCGTGCTGTAGCCCGAAAGCGTTGAAGTTGAACTGGTCATGCCCGGATAGTAAGTTATAGTTGGAACCGGAATGGCAGTCGTGATGCAAGTCGTTGAGCCTTCACAATATTCACAGGGGAGCGTGATGGTAACGGTTGTGAAGACTGTTTCGACGCCAGGAATGCTCAAAGTGGAATTGAGGACTGGCGAGACCGTCATTGTCGTGTAGATGACGGTAGGTGAAGGCGAGGCAGTCATGTTGGCCTTGTCTGTCTCATTGGCCCATCGTGAATCGAGCTGACCATGATGACCAACATGGACGTCTAGGTTTTCCACCTTGTCAGTCGCTGGACGAAAATCGATTCAGGATTGCCACGCTGGAACTGGCTGACTTGTTTCCTTGTGAGAGGACGCCGCAAAAAGGAGCAGACTTACTGAAAGGCCATCGGGAAGCTGTGACAGCTCTGAGGGCGGCATACGCCAGGAAGACATGAGATAACTGCATCTTGACTTTGTTGCAATTTGCAGTTGCTTGAAGATCAACTAGTACGATCAAGCTGATGAGGAGCAGCAGAAGAAGAAGAAGAACGAAGACAGACGACAACGAGCGTGGTACGGCGGCAGCCGAGAGAAATGGGGGTGGGATGAGAAGAAGACAGTGTGGGTAAAGGCTGGGAGTGAAAGTGATTTTGAAGTGGCCTCTGTTGCCAAGCCTACAGACCCTTGTCGCTCAGTGTCGATGAGGTGGTTGCGCCTTCCGAAGAGCATCGAAAACGCGCACTCAGGGCCGGATGTCAAGTACCGTACGTGCCTGCACATCAAGCAGCAACTCCGTCGAGCATTGGCTGATGCCAGCTACCTTACCTACCTATCTTATGGTGCAATAGTAGTACCCAGTTCCATAGCTCTTACCGAAAGGAGCATGCACTCAAACATCATTGCGTAAGACGAGAGTAGAAACTTTCAATTAGTTGCTTCGTACATAAACAAAGGTATTGCTGCAGCTACGGATAATGTGATACGCGATTGTTCGATTCCCCGGTTACCAAGCTTCGGCGTTATGCTTACTTCTAGCGGGAATTGGTGCAATTTCAGGTTCACACTTGCGAAGGTACGTGTCTCCAGGTCCATGGAAATCCGGGAACCGCAACATAATAGGACTCAAAGCAACGAGGAGCCAAGTTGGAAGCAGGGACAATCACACATCTCAGCTTCCACGGCATGGCTAGCTAATGCAGCTCATTGGCGTGCAAGGTCACGGTTGCAAGAACCTGTTAAGAACCCGTCGGGAAACTTTTTCCTTGACTGGCTTATGAGTTAAATTCGATGGCCTGCTGCCGTATATCATGGTGGCTTCCGTGGGGAGTAACGTTAGATGTGTTTCACTCCTCTTCACCGGAAGATCCTCGCTGTTGGCCTTACTAACTTCATTCTGCCCCGAAGAGTTTATCCGGCGGTGTGGGCTTTACAACAGTGAGCGTTCCCTGTCGTCCTTCTATCGCGCTATACCTAACTTCAGGTATCTTATTCCATTTGAAGTTCAAAGATTGAATTCTTGGCTTATCGACGGCTCTATCATCACACTACGCTAACATGGCTTTCGACATGCCCGAGCATTGATTTGTCCCATGTTTAGCTTCAGTCACCGAATCGGCGCTCCAGCCGGTCAGCCAACACGCAAGGGAATGATGAAGGAGCAAGCGTCACCTTGATGAATCACCAATCTTGTGCAGCTTACTCTTCCGCGTCGATTATCTTGTCGTGAAAGATAATCGCTTTTGGATCGCTGGCATCTTCTCTTCCCCTTTCTGACTCGCCAGCAATCTCGAGACCTCCCACTCGGACGGCAACGACATGGAACCTCAGGTGCTTTTCGTGGTTGCGAGTCTCCATGAGTTCACCATTGACCGTGCTCGCCAAAAGGGCGGCTATCCTTATTTGACATACGTCGTAGGCGAGGTAGGCAAATCATGTCTCCACCTAGTACAATTCCACGACTAACGTGTTTCAGATCTTCGACGTCATTGGCGAGAAAGGAGAGCTCTGGCTCGCCGTCAACCAAGACGATCCTGTGAGGCAGATCGGATGGATATGGGAGAAGCATTTCATCACGGTGGTTGGGCGTTGGCGCTTATAAGCACAACCAACGTCAATGACTCATTGGCCTTAAGCATTATGAATTCGCGTACGAGTGGACCAAAGCCGAGATAGACATCCTCGGACCCTGAGATGGAGATCGATACCTGCGGTCATCGCCTCCGTAGCAGCCACCGCACGCCGTCTCTCCGCTTGACCGTTCACTCTCTTGTTCTCTCCGCTTAACCGTTCAGTCTCTCGTTCTCTCCTCACCGGTCAACCTCTTCAGCGTCATCTACCCTTAGCCGCTCCATCACCTGCTCACGCATCCTTGCCAGCACCTCTCGCTCGCTATCGAACCCAACTTCTTCTCCTTTAAACGAAGTTGGCAGAGCGATAATTAACGAATGTTCTTTCGTCGGCACTCTTTACATAACTATGATAAACACACGAGACAATCTAGTTCAGACGGTCCTCCGCCGGTTTCCGCCAGTCGAATTGTCTTACCAGCCCAGCGCATCGATATTATACGAAAACGCCGAGGACGGCTGCAAACTCTTCGACGCAGTACCCACTCATGTGTGCTATCCATAAATCTTCCCACTATTTCTATAAACCTGCTAAGTTTTAAGATCCTTCAACGTTCCCGCATATACCTCTACGAACCTCCCCTCCTCAAAACCTCCTTCGTAGCATCAACTTCAACCTGGCCCCGATCCCAACGAGCCTGTTGGCGTTCAACATAAAGAACAAATTCGCCACCGTCAAGCTCGTTCTCTTATTTCCGATCATTAAGCCTTGTATAAAACGCTCTCATCAGCTCACCTCCTCGGCTGCCTTCCGCATACCTTCAACATCTCAACCCTGCGCGTTGAGAGCCTTAGCTAATTCCTTGTACTGCTGCGCCAAGCGTGTTTTGTCGTATGCTCCTGTAGCCACTTTGACGTATGCGTCCATCAGTGCCTCGGTGTTCTTCTCATTGCTACCCTCATACCGCATTCCTGACAAACATTTCACTGTTCATCTTCAAGCATATGTCGCGGAGCATAATTTTAGGCAGCAATGGCCTCTTGAGTTATGTTATCATCCAACTAATGCGACCTTGTGTAGAGCCTGTTTCACGATCGTCAATCATGAGCAAATTATGAAGCAGCTCCATGTATACATCTTCTTAGGTACGCGCATGACTGTAAGCTTTAAACAGGCTGCAAGATCTTAGGAAAGAAATCGCTACAGCCATGCATACATGCTGCTGTTCAACTCGAGGCTTCAGATGGGCAGACAACAGTCATTCACTGGCACGACGTCTACTCGGAATCATTCATGTCGAGAATCGGTCGATTGGTACCTAGTCATCACTATCACTATTCTAGCCATCCAATTATCACTGTAAAATGGTTTACCGCACTCAATCATTATTCATCATCACTAGATGGCAGTCTCAACATCATCCTCATCGTCAAATCTTCCCCACTGGCATCAGCTAACATATGTCAAAAACAATCAAAGGATCTGTCTTCTTTTCAACATAGCCTGACCGACTACCTACGCCAGTGCTTGGGAGACGCCAGTGGCCACGCAACCTCGTCCGCTCTCTTTGCCAGATCTCAGTTCTCATCTTGTAGTTGGCTTAAACAGCAGATGGTACGTCGTTAGGTGTCCGAGGGATCGGTAGGTACATACTAGGAACAGGACAATGGCGCGATTTTATCTCCGGTTATCGCCGGTATCGATAGGTGCATATCAGGCCAAAAAACTCGCGGGAATTATGTACTGGCGATAACACCATCCCCCCTCTTTTAGTCTACCCCTCCCGACAACTTTTCATATATTTCCATATCTAGGACTACTTGCGCTGGGTCGCAGAACTTCCTCCAAAAAAATTCCTGCTGGGCAGAGGTCAATTCGTTAAAAAAAATGTCTCAGATGTTAACCATTCACAATGTTTATTCTCTGTGGTCCTCATTGCATGTAAAACACGCATCTTACGTCTTCCTTGCCTTAGCTACTGTCGTCTGGTTTCTCAGACTTGTCCTCTCTCGTCCTAAGCGGGCCCCTCCGCAAAGTAAAGCAAGACGCTCTCCGGAGCTCAACAAGGCACCTGAGCGCAAGCCCGGAGGTAAGCCATTTGGGCTTCTCTGTTACCGATTACCTCCCTCACCGATTACCTCCCTCGCCGATTACCTCCCTCACCGATTACCTCCCTTACCGATTATCTCCCCCACCGATTATTTCCCTCACCGATTATCTCTTATATCTTCATATACCTTAAATCTCTCCAGTACTAACACTCGACAAAAGTATGGCACCCCTCCCCCTTCGGCCGCCCCCACGCCAACCCCTACCCATCCTGGTCCCTCACAACCACAAAACCCCTCCCCTACCGCCCCTTCCGCTGGGGTCCAAAATACAACGTGACAATGGGTCTGCGCACCATGCACTGGGACGACTGGATAGAGCTCGACTCCGATTTCCCCAAATACCACGCCGACAAAGCGGCACGAATCATCGAGAGGGGAGACAAGTGCTGCAAGACAGTCCCTGAGGCGCACGATGCTGCGTGCGAACTGCTCGAGGAACTGTCCGCGTATCTGTGTGAGCGCTACCCTAGTCTGTACCGGCGGATCGAAGGTCGAAGGAAGGAAGATGGGAGTACTGCTACTGGCGTGATAGAGAACATGTGGAGCGGCGAACGCTTCGACATCGGTGAGCGGCCGCTCAAGGAAGATCCGATGCAAATGGCTGCACGCCTCGTGCAGGACGATTTAGCCATCATGGTTGAGCGGCCGGACGGACAGTACCATCTCCTCGCGGGCGCGATCCTGCTTCCAGGCTTCTGGAGACTGGAAGACAAATTCGGGATGCCGCTGAGCGAGATTCACACGAGCGGTGATGTTCCGCAGTTTAAGGAGAAGCTGGAGAAGGGGATGATGAGTCTGTTTCGCAGGATGAAGCCTGACGCGCCGGTTGTGCGGCATAATTACTTCATCCAGGTTGACGATGGGTTGGCCTGGTCGCCTAGCATTGGGGGTGAGGATGATGCCGGGATTGGGTGGTTTACTGCGGAGAAGAATAGGGCTGTTCGGCATCATTATTTTCGGAGTGAGAGACAGACTCTGCGGAGGTAGGTTTGGGAGATAATGAAGACCGCATGGAAGCTGAAAGATCCCTGCTTACGCACTGCTCTTAGGTTGCCTCGTACTGGTGGTATCGTATTCACCATTCGTACGTACTTTCATCCTATTACCGAGATCTGCGAAGAGACAAATGTTCCGGGACGCCTTGCATCGGCTATCAGGAGTTGGGGAGATGACGTCTCCAGATACAAGGGCAAAGAAATGTACCAGGATGTATTGCTCGAGTATCTTGACAAGAAGCATGAGGAGCAGGTAGCCAATGGATTAGATTTATCAAAGGAGGAAGAAGTACCGGCCTACCCCTTCTGAAGTTAGCAGAGCACTGGCAATGATCCGTGCAGACGCCGCCAGACAACATTTTTCTTCACGCTCGGCAGTGGTGTTCTCAGCATCATCTCGTACCTGCGCCAGTCCGCGCGGTCTCTGTCGGATCCCGGCCTTTGGGGAAGCTCTTCGCAGCGGCCATCCATTGTTGTCGGGGTTTGGCACGATGTCGGAGGCACCCTGCTTGATGCCGTCGCTGTTCGGACTCAGAATCATCCACGGCTTGCACACTGCACGTGCTATCGTTCGAAATCCTTCACCATCCCCGCATACACCTCCGCCAGCCTCACCTCATCAAACACGCCCGTCGCCGTGTTAACCTGCGTCTCCTTCAACCTCGCACCTTCGCGTTCCTCAACAATCCTCTTCCCATTCATCATCAAAAACACTAGGCCAGTACGTTTGTTGCCATCGTTAAAGCATGATTTTTAGTAAGCCTGGTTGCTAGTATCGATGCCAGGGACAGGAGGTCGGTGTGCTACTCGCTACTGTATAGGCGGTGAGTCTAGAATGCCTATGGACGTAAACAGTCCTTATAATCTACCCCCAAAATTGGACGCCCTGGGCCACGGGGTCATAAAGGAGTGTTATTGATATGCGCGCTGCTCAGGTTCGTGCGGTTGGGACCATGTAATGCTCATATTGTCTAAATTGCCTGAGTTGAGGACAATATCCTGAAAGGGCCTGATTTATTCTTCATGGCGCGTCGGAAGGGAGCCACACAGATCGTGAACCCTCCCATACGCTACGGACCTCTGGAGTTTAGAAGATTATTGAACTACCTTTCCAGAGAATGCAGAGCTGGAATTAAGGTTAATTCGAAGGTCCAATAATCTTCCGAGGATCAATACTGTTGCTGGAAAAGATGGGACCAAGATCCAGCGAAAAGAAGACAGTCCGGAAGAGTCGGTATCGATCGCCCTCCATAACTTTGCTCTAAAGTACGACCACTCCTTATTATCTTGCAAGGGCTTGGTGGGTTAAATTGCGAGCGGCAAATCGAGACGAGCTTCACATCACCTCGCAGACCGTAACTCTCAGCTTTCACAACAGCAAACCAATTCATCCGGAGGAGAAGAGCCGCCGGTTAATATCAAGAAGCGAGTGGACCATGCTGCTGAGGGATTTAGGAAATCGATGGCGGGGTAACCCCGCCATCCAAGTTGCCCGAACTTTAACCCCATTATTCAGCCTTGGAACCCGCCCCGCAACCGTTGAAGCCAAACCCAGTTAAGCTAGCTTAGAGATACCTAGGTACAGTGGTGCGTCATCCTTTTGTAACGACAACAGCACTCTCTGGAGAAGCCGTCTAGCTGAACACGATCGCTTGCGCTCGAACAACGGCGGCTAAAATGGAAATGTACCTTGGAGATGCCGCTACGCATGGATTTGGATCCGTATAACTCGCTTGCTGCAGACAGACCTTTTCCCAGCCACGCCGGGGGACATCCTATGCATAGTAGAGGGGGAACTGGTTTCCCGGACGCAGTCAGGGAATGGCTGCACCTTATTCGCGTGGGACGGTAGCTAGAGTTGTGGCATGCACTTCTCCGCACAATTGATCTGAGTATAAGATCCTCGCTATCCTCGAACCCAGACTTCGGCCTTCAGACCTCAGGCACAAGACCACCTCGTAGTAGGCTATCTCTGCGCATATGGCGTCAATCCTTGGATTAGCCGCCTTGCTCCTGGGTGGTGCTGCTGCTTCTGCTTATCCCTTTGGCTTTCCTGATTGCGCCAATGGACCTCTAGCGAATAATACAGTATGCGATACCACTGCTGATCCTCTTGCGCGAGCTACCGCTTTGGTCAGTCTCTTCACAACAGAGGAGAAGCTTAACAACACTGGCAATGTCAGCCCTGGAGTCCCTCGTCTGGGTGTGCCTCCATATCAATGGTGGCAAGAAGCGTTGCACGGTGTCGCCTCTTCTCCCGGAGTGAATTTCAGCACATCCGGCAACTACTCTTATGCCACATCGTTTCCACAGCCGATCCTTATGGGTGCGGCTTTCAACGACGCATTGATCACTGCGGTTGCAACCGTCGTCTCGACTGAGGCTCGAGCCTTCAACAATGCTGGGAGGGCGGGACTAGACTTCTGGACCCCCAATATCAATCCTTTCAGGGATCCGCGTTGGGGCCGTGGCCAAGGTGAGGAGCTCTTACCATCCACCGAAGGAAGCGAGCAGGCGAAGTACTTACGTGGTGTTCAGAAACCCCCGGAGAGGATCCGTACCATCTTTCATCCTATGTGCACGCTTTGATCGATGGCTTGCAAGGCGGTTACGACCCGAAATATAAGCGAATTGTCGCAACGTGTAAACATTTCGCTGGTATGATAGCCTCTGAGCAAACAACAGCGAGACCCGTACTTACAAAATCGCAGGCTATGATATCGAAACATGGAATGGTAACTTTAGGTACCAATGGGACGCTCCCATCTCCACCCAGGACATGGTCGAGTACTACCTGCCGCCCTTCCAAAGCTGTGCACGAGACTCAAATGTCGGCGCCTTTATGTGTTCATACAGTAAGTCTCACGCCACCTTTGGAGAGTCTCAAACGCACAGCGTTGCTAACATGTACAGATGCTGTTAACGGTGTCCCTACCTGTGCGGACCCGTACCTCTTGCAGACGATACTAGTATGTTGGCGTCACGTGACTTTCAAAGGGGAACTGTGCAACTGACATACCTTGCCGTTAGCGTGAGCACTGGGGCTGGACGAACGAACAGCAGTGGGTAACAAGCGATTGTGATGCGATTCAAAACATCTACCTACCCCACGAATATGCTGCGACTCGGCCGCAAGCCGTGGCGGACGCCCTGAATGCAGGTACAGACGTCAACTGCGGCACCTATTACCAGACATGGTTGCCAGCCGCATTGGAGCAAGGACTGATCAACATTACAACGCTTGACCAAGCGCTGATCCGTCAATATTCTTCGCTTATCCGCCTTGGTTATTTCGATCCAGCTGAAGTGCAACCGTACCGCGCCCTCAACTTTGCGGATGTCAATACGCCGCAAGCGCAGCAGCTCGCCTATGAGGCCGCTGTAGAAGGGATCACTTTGCTTAAGAATGACGGAACGCTACCCCTCTCCATAACGCCAACTACCTCAATAGCCTTGATCGGAGACTGGGCCAACGCAACGACGCAAATGCAAGGCAACTACTATGGCATTGCTCCATGTAAGCTCGCATGCTTACAGCAGTCCTTCAGTACTATGCTAATCATAGATGCAGATCTTCATAGCCCCCTTTGGGCCGCACAACAGCTCAACGTCACAGTGAATTATGCCGGAGGTGACAGCTCCCCAGGCGATCCAACCACGAACGGTAACCGACCTGTCTTCGCCGCCGCAAACGCATCCGACGTCATCATCTTTGCCAGCGGAATCGACAACTCCGTTGAATCCGAGGGCAACGACCGTGTGAGCATCGCATGGACCGGCGAGCAACTTGATTTGATTGGTGAGCTTGCATTGTACGGCAAGCCGTTGATTGTGCTGCAGATGGGTGGTGGACAGCTGGATTCCAGCCCCATCGTCAACAACCCAAATGTCTCCGCCCTACTGTGGGGTGGTTACCCAGGCCAAGACGGAGGTCGGGCAATAGTGGACATCTTGAGAGGCGTACGAGCTCCCGCTGGCAGACTTCCGCAAACCCAATACAGAGCCGATTACATCTCGAAGGTCCCTATGACGAACATGTCTCTTCGTCCAGGACCCGGCAACGTCGGCATCACCTACAAATGGTACTCGGACACACCGACCTTCGACTTTGGTTTCGGGCTGCACTACACAAACTTCAGCGCCTCGATCAACGCTCTTGACGCCACGAAATTCCGCACATCCAGCTTGGTTGACGGATGCTGCGAAACGTACATGGACCGCTGTCCTTTCCGCGCTCTTTCCGTCGGCGTCACAAACACCGGCCAGAGCACGACATCCGACTACGTAGCGCTCGGCTTCCTCACCGGATCTTTCGGCCCCGCACCGTATCCCAAGAAGTCTCTCGTCGCTTACCAGCGTCTTTTCAATATCGCTCCCGGCGCCACATCCACGGCGACGCTCAATCTTACGCTGGGCAGCCTAAGCAGGGTCGACGAGATGGGCAACCGCGTCCTCTATCCCGGAGACTACGCCATGATGATCGACACGCAGCCGCTTGCTATGCTGAACTTTACGTTGACCGGTGATCCTGTGATCTTGGATCAATGGCCGCAGCCACCGCCGAGGGTCGCGCAGAACAACGCTGGAAATTACTTTGTTGGCGGATTTGGAAGCACCGGCTATACCTCTTAGAACCAAGATGTAGAGATACCGATTGTATAGCTGGAAGAGGTAGGAGGAGACCGGCCTATTTAGTTCGGAATAGTCAAGCCGTTTCTCATTACCGCTGCTTGCTAGTAACGGCCGTCTGTACAGTATTCACACGACGGGGTTGTATGTAGTGTATATAGTAAGTAGAAACCTTGTGATTTTGGACCATGCGGATCAACTTCACCGATTCGGGCGCACACCAATGCTCGAGTTGCCACCAAGGCCAGTGTTTCCTCTAGCTTCAAGATTGTTGCCTGAGTGTTCATAGTGCTGGCTGCCCGAATTCGTGTCTTTAACAGTATGGCATACACCACGGTCGAAACTTGCAGTGGCACGACGACGGCCGCCACATTGCTTGATACGCGGGGCCGCGGAGGGTTTGAAAACTAATCTTGGGCTTTTGGCTCGCAGCATTTCCGTAGCATCTCTTCTGACAGGGATGGACCTTGCTATCTATCCAAGAGGCATTCAAGCTTGACTTGACCGCCTAATGCATCTATCACCGCATTTGACGTTCCAGTGTCAATGGTTAAAAATGCGTCGCATGTCACATGTAGAAAAGCTCTCCGGTACATCATGATGAGCGTATTGTGAGGAAGTACCGAGAAACACTAAATTACCAAATGAGCGTCTCATAGCTCGGTAGCAGTAAAGAGCGTAATATGACAGCCTTGAGAAACCAACTCGAGTCTGCCCTTGTCTCAACATCTGCAAGAAAAACCGTAAATCAAATTCCTCCTAAGCAGATCTGTCTGCAGAAGTCGTCATCGTGGTTTGGCAGCGTACTAAGCAGAGAGCCTTGTGTTAGCAGTGGGCTTTGAAGAGTGCACCCAAGTTCTGGCGTTCGATCAGTCTCAATCGCTGGCACCGATAACCCTTCCCCTATTTCGGTAGGCAGAGAGCGACAGGCTCTGCAGAAGGCCTGTAGCATTTAAGACCAGTACAGCAGACGCTAAGGGTGAAGCCGTTCTTGTTGAATTGGCATGGTGCTGCCGAAACATAGTTAGTCGGAATGCTCAGCGATGGGAGCAAGTTGAAGTAGAAAGCCTAAACCCTTACCTCCCTCTGGCAGGCAAGTCAATTTTTCGCTCGTCAAGGAGCCTGTTAGGCTCAGCAACTGGTCCGGCGGCTGAGGTAGCGAGGGACGCTAGGAGCGCCGGCAGGAGAAGCTGTAGAGGACGCACGTTGTAGGTGAGCTGGGTTGTTATGCTTGGGAGTTTGCTTGGCTGATTGAGGATGGATTTGATGGATTAAGGAAGGATCGACGGCACTGGGACGGGCGCTCAGGTGTTTATTTTCATTCCAGGCCGACTCTTTGATGTCATGGACTTGAGCTCCATCACGAAGAGGATCGAGATGAGAGCATTGATCTCAGGCTACTTCTGCATGGTGGGTTACATCGCATGGGACGAACGAGCAGGAGCATGCGGAACTGGTGCACAATGGTCTTGGTTGTTGCGTCTGTGACTAATTTGTGATACCGTGCGAAGTAGCTCTAAGATGCATCATAGTATGTGCTGCGAGCCGCTCGAGTAGGTAAGTTCGTTGCACACTCGTGGGCGGAGTTGCCAGCTAGCTATTTTCACCAAAAACTTAATGGAGGGCTCCCGGCTGTGCTTCCCCTATCATTTCAGATGTGTCCCTCATCTTGGAGTAACAAGCTTCCATCTTCCGCTGTTTAGTATTACCAGCCTCTGTAATCTGGCCTTCGATAGCTGTATATAATGGATAGAACTTTCTGAGATATCGAGATGTACAATTACATCACCGGTTCGCGTTTGCTTTTCACGAGATACGCCGGTGTACATAGCGCTTAGTTACACGATCTGCGATCTACCTAGGAGTCAGGTCAATAGCAAGCGTAAGGTTTGATCAGATCTCATGCAAGCTCTTGTTTGCCTTAACCCACCATGCCTGTGCCTGTCCGGAGTTCCACTTTTGTCATCGAGGCATTCTTCAGAGGCGCCAACCGTTGTTCTGCTGTCGTCTGTATCACCATTGGGAGTCCGAGAGAAAAGTTTGTCGAGTCAGGCAATCGGTGCGCATAAGCGTAATGGTCCCCGATTGCTGAGGATTACTGTTGTGCCAAGGAGCCCCGAGGGAAATTAGGCATCGTAGTCGTGGATGATCTAGCTCGGAGGACTTCTTCAAGGGGACCTTCGCCTCAGTCACTTCATTATGCTAGCGTGGCTAACAGCACTCATATTGCATGTATCAGTCGATCAACCATTCAAAGCAGGAGACATGCTGTCGATGAGCCGTTTCAGATCATAGAATGAGACGTTTATGTGTATCGCACTCTTCAGTGATCTTGCGCGGGCGATGTGTGGATCAGGTCTTCCAATGATTTCTTGTTTCTTAAGTTGGTTCGGGGCGCGTTGGACCACAGGTGAATGCTCAATGTTCAAGGCAGGTGCAGTCAGTAGACAAGTCGCCCAATGCGCTTAATGGCCTAGAATGGCCCTCCTAATTGCTGCTCCAAAATCTTAGCCAGGCGTTCGAGAAGGGAGATGCCAATGATGCAATTGCAAGTGAGTATCTTCGCTGAGCTGAAGGAAAATAGGCTTAGCTCTCAGTCATACCGGAATTTCAAATCAGCTTGCGTGAATGCGGTTGAAACGGGCTGCTCGTAAGCGGAGCTGAAGATGGCTTCGCGCGAGGTTGCTCGAATTGAGAAGCTCTAGTCGACCAGCCGACCGGTAGCCTTGGGCTTGAAGCTATGAGATTGCTTCACTTGGCATTACTTAGATCGAGGTATTAGCGGAGTCGTGAGTGTGAGTGGAATCGCGGAAAGAGACACACTCAAACCTCGCCAGGGTGTTCGGCGATCATTATGCAAGACTGTTTAGGTCGATGTGCCGTTGTAGTCATGGTTGAGGTGCCAAGGACTGTTGAACGAAGCAGTCACAATGTCCGAAAGGAGATTGGGCCGTGTCCTGATTCGACTGAATGACCCTTCTAGAGTTATAATGAGCAAACCATATGCCGACAACAAGTGCAAGTGTCACTGTTCTGCGGTGCACCTATCATCGCCGGGTAACAGACTGCGACAACAGTTGCACTAATGACCAGAGTTGACGTGGAGTGGAACGTAACGGGAAATGGCAGCCCGAATGATCAGTAAACCCCGCGTACTCGCATCGATCAACCATTATAAGCCCAACAAGAACCAACCATACTTTAACGGATGAATGGTGCAGTTGGTTGACAAAGGCAATCTGCACTCGCCATAACACGCCGTAAAGGGTAAGGGTCGCCAGTTCGAACCCCGCATACGGAGATAACGTGCTTACAACTCAGCTGACCTCGCTAAAAGTTCGGGTGACCTACCCGATTTGGATACCCCCCTGCACAGGGTCAGGTAACCCTAAAAAGCTTAGACTATAAGGTTTAATTAACCTTTATTTTCCTATTATTCTTCTTCCTTCTTATTCTTCTTTTATATAATATTAATACTTATAAAGAAATAGCGATAATAGGTAACATGATCTAAACTTATTTTAAATATATCTTTCCTAATATTATTATTAGAATAAATCCTTAATAATAAGATCCTACTTAATATCTTTAGGAAAAATAAAAATTATATTAAAAGTAATTTAGAAGATAATCCTCTTATATAAGAAGATTATATCTATTAATAGGTAAGAATAGTATAAGAGGATAAAGCTGAGGTAATATAATAAGCTAACGTTTTTTATATATTTATAATATATATCTAAAGTTTAACTTATAATGTTAAGCACACAGTGTAAAGGTGTTAAAAGTATTAAATTAATAAAGCTATCTATATAATAGAGGCTCTCTATAAATAAGAGCCTTACTAGAGTATCTATAATCTATAACCGATGCCGCAACAACTGCCCCCCTTTGAAATAAGCTAGTAGCAACCTCGTCGTGAGTAAAGCAAAGCTAAGATATATCCCTCCTAGCGACTTAAGTATCCTTTATACTACTTAATTATTATACCCGACGTGTAACACGTTGGCGTTCTTTTATAGCCAACCACGCTTATATTTTAGCAGCTAGTGCTTATTATTAAGGGCCTTAGTGAGAGCGTGAGGTGCTTAGCCGCTTAAATTAACGGTGTTAATAGGCTATTCGTTGGTTAAAGGTGAGTTAGTAGGTCGTGCTAATTGTAAACCGAGCTTGTACTGCTCGACTATATCTATAGCGTTCTTAAGTGACCGAATTAGATACTATATATTATATTCTGAGCTAAAGCCCCTCTATCTTAGTAAGTATTTAGGTTTCCTGTAACGCAAACGTTTATCCACGATCCGCTTAATCTCCTAGCTCTTCTATTCCTCCGAGTCGCCTTCCTTATAAACTGGTCTAGGTAGGGGTTGGCGTCTCTTGAATAGATCAACGCCGGGACTGGGTTCCAGTTGCTGGATTGATATAACTAGGTGAATTTTCATTGTTAGAGGTAAGCCAAGTTGGTATAATAGTAGGCTGACAGCTTTAGTGATTAGGAAAGGCCTAGTATATTGCCGTGAAAGCTTATAATTTAGCTCGCCAGGGATAGCGTAGCCTTTATATAGGTAGAGGTAGACTTTATCACTGATATAAAGCCGTGGGAGCAGTTAATAGGCTAAGTTATAATAATACTTAGCTAAGGCGTTCGCAAAGCCAATTGCGTTAGAAGCTTCCTGTCGGTAGAGCTTATATAACTCGACAACGTCGTTATATAACTCGTTAAGCGCGGGTGCAAGCCAGTTGAGCGACTCCTAGAGCTTAAAGCCGAACAGGACTTTATTGGGCGAATAGCTAGTAGAGCTATTAGTAGAGTTATTAAGAGCTGATTGCAGCGCTGGTAGAATAGATATCTATAGAGTATCTAGGTATTCTGTGTGCAAGAAGCGTAAAGCAACTTCAACGGTTTAATTGCTCTACTTAGACTGCCTATCTATCTATAGGTGATAGGCTATAGACATACACAGCTTTATTCCTAATAATTAAAAGACCTCCTTCTATAATGCTAATAGGAATTAAGGGTCTCGATCTGAGATTATTACTATAGGTAGACCCTAATTAGCTTGTAATAACCGAGTGAGAAGAGCTGACGCCCATTTCTTTACGCCCTAAGTGCTTATGCTAGTAATAAGAGCGAGTCTCTTTATAAACTTGTCGGTCACGGTGAGTAAGGTATCTATACCGTTGCATTACAGCAATACTACTATAAAGTTAATTATAATAGTATGATGCGGCTGCCTAGGTAAATCGATGGGATTAAGTTCTCTATAAGGCTTGTGCCTTTTAGTTTGAGACAGTAGACACTCTAGATAATATTCGATATAAGACCTAAGTATCTTGGCCATGTTATATATATATAGTAAGTAAACTAAGTACTTATATATTCGGTGAAATCTGCTATGGTGCATATTATCGTGCGCCATTTTGAAAAGCTCTTAAGCGACGGCCTTAGGTAAGCATAAATAGTCCCGGTGATCGCTAGGGTCCTTATAGTAGATTATATCGCCGACGCGGTGGAAGTAGAAGCCACCAAGATCGTCCCGATCGGCTGGTGGCGCATTGCTTACATCGTTCTCTACTATATTAGTAGTCGCTGAACTAGTTTAGGGACCTTATATCGACAGCGTCGATTTGGCCTTATAGTGCTTGTTAATATCCTACTACTTAATTATCTTACTAATCTTAACCTAATAAGGATCATCCTTATAGGCTTAAGCGAGACGCTGCTTGAAGTCATCACTTATCTGGACTAAGGCGATATAGAAATTGTGTGTCATAGACAAATTGTCTAATATATTAGACTCGTTACTACTTATAATTAAGGCCATCGATTGTAACGAAGGCTACTTAGTCGGCAAGCGGGATAATGTATCTAGAATGACGTTGGCCTTGCCTAGCTTCTAGTGGATATCCAGCTTAAACTGCGAGAGGTATTAGGATGCCCGAGTAAGTCGGTGATTCAATTTGTTAGAGTTGGAGGAGGTTAGCGTCGTCCCACTAGCGATTCCAACAGTAGTAGCGTGATCAGTAAAGATAATAGTGTGCTAGTATAACTCTATAAGGTGCTGTATCTTCTTAACTGTCTAAACAAGACAAGATACCTCTAACTCAGTAGGCTAGTAATTATATTCGGCCGCTATTAGGCTCTTACTTAGGAACAAGATAGGTTAGATGTCCGCCCTCTTGACAGCGACATCCTTGCTTAGGTTTAGTTCGTCCTTAACATGATAGACTATCACACTATAGCCATCTTAAGAAGCATCCAAGTCAGTGAATAGGCATCTTATATAGTCGAAATGGATTAAGCAAGTAGGCTGCGCAAAGGCTTTCTGCAGCGCAGCGAATGCTTATAATTTAGCGTTACTAGGATCCTTAATAGATGTCCGAATGGAGTGGGACTTGCGTTTAGCGCCTTTACACTCTGGTGATAACGCTAGCAGCGCTGTCTTACGTCGCTTAAGCGGTTTAGTAATAATAGTATACCTAGGACAGTAATTATATAGCTATCTAGTAAGACCAAGGTAGTATTCTAGGACCTTGAGCGTCTTGGGAAACTTAATAGCCTAAATAGCTTATAGCTTATCAGCAGCTGTGGTAAGCCCAAACCGGTCTACACGCTGGCCAAGTAGTACTATACTTAGGTACCTAAGATAGGACTTGGTCGGTGAGAGGTAGATCCTATATAATTTAAGCGTATTAAATACCTGACGGAGGTGCTCGATATGCTCTTTAAAGCTCTTAGAAAAGATGATAATATCGTTGATATATACCTGAGTAAACGTGCGACACGATCGTAAGATCTTATTAATCTTATATTAGATATAAGGTGGGCTGCCTTTATAACCTTGAGGTGCTACATTGAAATGTTCTTGTCCTTAGTAGCTAACAACGACAAGCTTATAACGGTCCGCAACCTTAACGCTCTACTAATAGAAGAAGCTGGCTGCGTCTACCGTGCTCAGGTAGGGGCAACCTATAACTAATACCGTTATTTCAGACTATAGAGGTAATAGGTATAAGTCGGTTTAGGTTATCTTGTTAAGACCTCTGATATCCACTACGACATGACCTTTGCGAGTTATCTCGCCAGTAATAGGATGTTGAATATTACGCCAAACTATAAAGACGGGATATCTAAAGGGTGTTGGCTCGTTATTCTACTTAAGGCGACCTTGCTCGTGTAGCTTATCGAATTATTAGTCTAAGAGCTCTCGTTCTGCAATACTCAGCGGGTAGACCTTAGTAGGTAGAGCAACTGCTCCTAGAATCAACGGTATCGATATCTATTCTTCCTCAGGGATGTTAACTATTATACCTCTATATTCAGTCTAAAGTGCTAGGAAGGCGAGCGCTATCTCTATAAGCCGGCGAGTAGCCTGAGGCGTGGCACTATAAACGGTAATCCTGTTCGTGAGTACTATCTCGAACAGAGCAACCATAGACACGGCATTTATAGATAGTAGAGCTATTAATCGACACCCTCGATTTGCGCTGGCGTTGGCGTGAATATATGACATGTTCGCTGCTAGTAAGCTAGTAGCGACTTGCAGAGCGAGCAGGTGCTCCTCTAAACTGGTTCGCAGATAATAGTAATACTCCTCCTCAATCTTAGTGAGTTTACCCAGCTTAGTATACTTATTAAGCAGGATAGGTTATAGCGAGTCGTTCCTGACTGTGATAAAAGCTATGTTTAAATCTATAAGCTGATTATAGATCCCAAGTAGAGTAGTGACTCTATTATGTTTAGGGGCAAAGCGATAGTCCCGACTCGATGGCACGGCCTTGCCCTTGACCTTAATCGGTAGTCTTATATACGAATTAGGCTGTATTATAATAAATTACACAGTGATAATATTTCGTTTAATACGCTCACCTTTTAGGATAACGTTGATATTAGCTTCTAAGCCTTCATATTTAGGTAAGGTGAGCCACTTACACTCGAAATCCAGTTGTATACCTTCCGGCCTAATAATGTCCATGCCTATAAGCACGTTGGCCCTCAGTCTATTAATTAGATATAATTTATAGTATATTAACGCGACGGCATGGTCTTTACTAGTGGAGTTTCGAATGCGGCTAGGAATAAGGATCTCGATAACAATGTACTCGGAGCATTTATACTTATCCAATCTAATGCCCTAAATATTAATTAGTTCTTTAGTATGATGTATCCTAACGTTGGGAAGTAACTAGAGTAGCAGTTGCCTATCGATGAGACTTATAGTGCAGCCAGTGTCGGTATAGATAGATAGCAACTGAGACGGCTGGCTGCCAGTGGATAGGCTGATTATTAAGGTTGTATACTACTAAGAGCGAAAGGTATAACCGTCGTTCTTTATATTGCATAATAACTTGATGATATAGGTAGTAGGTAAGATAGCGGAGACTTGATATACATCGGTATTGACACTGTTAATTAACGCCACTAGCGTCAGGTATAAGGGCTTTAAACCGGTACAAGCGTGGCTACGCAGATATTTAAATAGCTTATTCTTCGACGAGAAGGTTATAAGGTATAAACGGCATTGTAGTGATTGAGCTAATAGGCGAACGGCAACGTGTGACTCGTTTAGAGTAGATTCAAGGACTATATAGTGGTAATCAACAGCGTTATAATACGCTAACTACTACTACTACTCGTGATTGCCATCACCGTTTACAAACTACTTACCTTAGCTATCTACATCTGTATTATTAGCGTGCCTATCCTAGCTATCTAGTAGGTATTCCTGATCCATCCTACTGGCCTAAAAGTCCTACTCTTGGTACCCGCTGTCTTCTTGCGCGTCTGCTTGGTACGCCGCTTAGGGCTTAGGGTATTAAGGCGGCCCAAACTGAGTATACTGCCTTAGTCCGCTTGTATTATTATATCCTCCTTGGTTTTGGCGCCAGTTCTACTGGCCAAACCGGTTCGAACCATAGTTGTTGTTATTGTTCTAAAACCTTTATTGCCTGCCGGTGTTTTAGTTATAGGTATAGTTCGGCTGAGAGAGTATAGGAGCTTATAACTGAGTAGGCACGTTTATAGGACGTTAGTTCTACTATAAGCCTTGCTATAACTGCTATAGTCGGTTGTAATTGTTGTTGGTGTTGTTGAACTGCTTACTCGGGTAAGTATTGCTCTAATTATACCTTAGATAGGAAGGAGTATTTGATGACCCAGTGGGCTGGGGTAGTCCACCTGGCCATTAGTTATTAATAAAATTGGGATTACCTGTGTTCACCGGAATCGAGACTGTCGATTAGCGGTAATTATTACTATACTGATTGTTCTATAAGCGGTGGTTTGAATGTCTATCACGTTTATCTTTGGCAACTTAGTACCATATTGTTTGCTTTTGTGACACTTCGTCAATAAACGAAGCAACCGTCGTCTTCTTGGTGGGTTCGTTAATATTATATCGGAGTTTATAATTAAGGCCATTCTAAGCGTAGGTGAGCTGCTGCAGCATATCTAGGCTAGTAGCTCTTATATTCCGGATAACTGTCTAAATATATATAGTAGTGCTTTATAGATAAATAGCATCATCTTTAGTATATCGCTATTAGCTAAGTCTTTCTAAAGCAACTGAGGTAGGCTCCTTGAACCGTTTCAAAAGAGCCTTGCACTATTCTTCTACGCCATTGTAATCATTCTTTAGACCAATACATTTAATATAGGTAAGCTCCTTAGTATACTAAAGTAGAGCTATACCTTGTAGATAGGATAATATATTAGTACAAATGACCTGAACTCCCTTAGTAGAAGCAACGTCTTGAATACGGTTAATAAACAAGTGTACCAAGCGGTAGTAGACTTCCTTGCCCAGTGGGACAATGTCGCCTGGCCTATAAGATGCTGGCAAGTTGGGATCAAAGCGGCCAAGGTCATCTATACGGAACGTCTAATTCGTTAAAGACAAATTACTTGGTGTGCCCTACCGTGAGCCGCCTTAGTGGTTGTTTTTATAGTTATTATTTCTGTGAACGTCGGCATGGCCGTTGGCGTTAGTATTGTTCTCGCCATTAGCATTTGCTCCGGTACCGTGCCCAGCGACGCGTTCCTTTTCAAGGGTATCGATGCGATTAAGTATAGTAGCGTTCTAATCGAGGAGCCTGTTTAGCATCGCCTTAATATCGCCGCCGTTTGCATTGGCATTCTGTTGCCCGTTGGGCTGGTTTACATTGTTATTTATATTGACTTGCTATAAATTAACAGCGTTGATGTTGCTTAGCTCTTGAACTAGTTTATAGAGCTGCTGCTCCTCAACGGACTACCGGATAGTCTTAGGCAGAGGCGATACTCGCTGACCGAATAGAGCAGTAGCTGGCTATAAGCCTTCTAATTACTAATAGATGTGCTGCGTGAAACGTCTAGCTCATTTGGAAGCAGTAGAGACCGACGATAATAAATCTAAGTCGGCTTAATTAGAAGAACCTAAGCGATGTGGTTGGGTATATTGGCGGAACTCGCTGATAAGTAAGTCAAACTTCTTGCAGGCGTTGTTCTAAGCTAATTTATTAGTTACCCAGCTGTGAGGAAACGCAGGCAGCGTAGGTTGCTCGCTAGATAAAGCTACGCTTTACGAGCGGCGTTCCTATAAGCTTTTAGAGTTATAAGTTATAAGACCTTATAGGTGACTGTACACTAATGCAAATGAATATAGTAATGCCTAGTCGTTAAAACTGATTGAAGCGGCGAAATAGTGCTTGGTCTCTGCGAATTGCTTGATTTAATACCCAAGAAGAATTATAGTAGAAAGAAGCCGTAGAGCTGAAGCCAGCTTGGGCAAGTAACCCAGTGGGCTAGTAAGCAAGTGATACTTAATAAGTGACTTAGTAAGGTATATAGGTAATTAAAGCTGAATAAGTAGCTCGGTGAGAAGCACGGCTTCTAGTAAGCTAGTAGGCTAGTAGGCTGAGTGAAGTGAGGCCGAATAATTGAAGTGGTAAGGTAAGTGAGAAGGCGGAATAAGGTGATTAGGCGATTTTAAGTTGGGTTGTTGGTTATTTGAGCAAGTTGGACGTGCCTTCCTTGGATAGAGTGGAAGCAGTACACCTTGGTGGATTTAGGAAGTGGTGCTCGCGGTGTCGCAGCATAATAAACTGGTTTAGTATAGCGAAGCGATAAATAGCCGCAATGCGATGAATCGAGGCCTTTGATATTAACAATATTGATAATGGTGTAGCCGCCTAGAATCTATAAGGCCTGGTATAGATCTGTAGGCTCCGGTCGTAAGCTCTATAGAGTGCGACGGATCTATAAGGTTTTCGCGGCGATTAAGCGATAGAACTCACTATTTATAGGCCTATAATTGAAGATATTAAAAGAGCTGGATCAGAAGATACAGCAGTAGATTATATAGTACTACTAACTAGGCTCAGCTACTAGTTATTAAGTATATAGTATAAAGGTATTAAAAGTATTGAATTAATAAAGCTATCTATACGATAGAGGCTCTCTATAAATAAGAGCCTTACTAGAGTATCTATAATCCATGACCGATGCCGCAATATATAAAATCTACTATCCTAATATCTAGAACCAATCTGATTATAACCCTTTATCTTAAATATATAATTATATTACTAGATTACCTATAAATATCTATTAATAGGTATATATTTTATATTAATATTACTAGTATAAAAAATCTAGAGTGTATCCCTTTTAATATAAGTAGGATCTTATAAAGATATTATAGTATTATTTTAAATATAATTAGATATAGTACTTAATAAAGTAAGTATACCCCCCTTAGTTTATATTATTATACTTTCTAAATAGTATTTGCTATAAGAAGTATAAGTAATAATATATAGGTATAAAATATTACGAATATATTTGTAAAGATATTATCTTAATAGAGTATATAAAAGTGACTAAAGCTCTATAATAGCAGATTAGAATAATTAGAAGTCGACTTGATCTATCTAAACTAGATATAAATAAACGGAACTTAAATAGATACTAAATATACTCTTAAAGGATTATTACTATTAATAGTTTTAGCCTTCTTCTTACTACCTTAAAATAATTTTAAAACTATTTAGTATATAGAAACTAAGAAGATAGTTATTCTATAACAATAGTATTACGATCCTAATCTAAGACTAAGGATTTAAAATTATATTAGATTTTTTAGAGTTATATTAGTTTCTAGCTGTATTAGAGTTTTCACTCTACTTTATATATTCTAGCTTTCTCTCTCTACGCTTCGTCTTATTATTATCTCTAGGGTTAGTTCTAGGTTAATTAATCGAGTTACTACCTTGCTACTAGGTCTAGGGGACCTAGTCTAGGTATTATCTATACCTTACCGCTAGCCCTAGGGGTTAATCTCTTATAGATAGACTATACTCACTTCTTAGTTTATAATATAATTATACTATATTCCTAATATAGTCTAATATTACCTAGGATATTTCTAGAATCTTTTATCTATTCCTCTAATGTATTAACTCCTTATATAAAAATCCTAACTCTAAATATTATTTTAAGTTATTACCACTAAATAGGAAATATAATATTCCTTACCTTTAAGAATAAGTAAATAACTAGGCTTAGTAAGCTACTAAGGAATATAGTATACTTAAATAAAATATTATATAAAAGATAAACTGCAGTATACTATTTTAACCCCTTTTTAAATATATTCTAATAGCTTTTATAGGAGTTAATTATATCTAAGGACTAGGTATACTTTAGATATATACTTATAATATAGTATTCTATTACCTTATTCCTAACGACCTAATAATAACCCTATATATCTTGTTTATATCACGTAGTAAATATATTTATCTACTACTACCTCTAAATATCCCTCTATAATAGATAATCTACGATATTATCAAGATTATAAGATAGATTTAAGACCTAAACC
The DNA here is from genome assembly GCA_021030975.1 of Lichenothelia convexa. NCBI lineage: Eukaryota > Fungi > Ascomycota > Dothideomycetes > Lichenotheliales > Lichenotheliaceae > Lichenothelia > Lichenothelia convexa. The sequence goes on from JAGFMK010000073.1 coordinate 87,322, forward strand.
TTATATTAGGTTAGTAAGATGTTTTAACTACTATATAAACATGTTCAGATTAAGCTCTAATTTCTTATAGTAAAATTACTTTAGAGTAATAAACTTCATGATTTTATATATTAATATAACAAGCAGTCCTTCTCTATAATTTATAATAGCTTAGTAATAACTAATTAGATTACACTTATTATATATAAGTAGAAGTTATAGCTATTTAAAGGTAGGACACATTTTATTAGGATGGAGTTTAAATTTAAGATAAATTATTAGATTGCGGAAATTGTTTATAATATACTTTTAAACTATTATAGACTTATACTAAATATATTAGGCCTATATTTAGAGAATATTTAATAATCCTTAGGCAGGAGTTATAATTATCTATCTTTTTAAGCGGTAGGCGGAGATATTCAATAAATAAAAGATATTTAAAGTTAATATATCTTTTAAATATATTTAGTAGAAAGATCTTAATGAGATTTTATTTATAATCTAGCTTAAAATATATAGTAAAAGTAAGAAAAGTAGATGTTATTATTAAGAACATTTATCTAATATATTTAAATAGTTTTTACCCTTACGTATATATTTATTAGTAAAGTAAAGAAGTAAACCTATAAGTTTATTTTTATATAGTTATTTCAGATAATCTTGGAACTTCTTAGTAAGCTAATATACTAGTTATATATTAATAAATAAGGTTAAGGGTTCTAAGTAGTATGTGTTGATATAGATTTAAAATAGTTTACTAGTACATTTATAACATCTTTATAATATATTCTAACCCTATTTATAGGCTTTAGTTAATATTTAGCTTATATCGACCCTAAAAAATACTCTTAGTGGTAGTACCTTAAGAAGATACTTATCTTCTATCAGGTATACTTCTAAAAAAGTATTAATTAGGCTACTAGTAGCCCTTAAGAAGGTGTTATAGTTTATAAGTATATAGAAGCACTATTAACGTGCTAAAGTTAACCTATATATATAGAATTATATGATTTACTTATACATAAGTCCTTCTAGATATATTTAGAGTATATTACTAACCTTTTAGAATTTAAGACTTATTTAATTACTGACTAGGCTAGGTATAAAAAGTATGATGTTATCGCTACTGGTATTAATAAAGTATGCTCACTTATTAATTATAAAGTTTATAATTACTACTGGAATTATATAAATGCTATAGGATAGACTAGGAATAAATCCTACTTATTTAGAAAGAGGTAAGACCTTCTACTAGCTATATAATAGTAAGTTTCTAAATATATTTAGTATAGGTTTATAAAATAACTCTTATATCTTAGGGCATAAATCTTTAATTAGTATAACTATAACTAGTATAATGTAAGGAACAAATATAATATATACTATAGCTAACGAAGTAATTCTATATTAAGTTAATATATAAATTATATAGGGAGAGAGAGTGAGTTAACCCCGAAATGTTTATACTATATTCTAACTCTTTTTAGAATAGAAATAATATTAAAAGATTATTACCTTATAAGCTATAGAAGTAATAGGACTAGAAGATAACGATAATGACCTAGATACTATCCTCTTATATATATCTTTATCTAGTATAGTAAAACCTAAACTATATTGTCAAAAGTCTATATAATTAATCTCTTCTTAGTTATTCTTAATATAGCCTCTAATATTAGTACGATTAGTTTTATAAGTTACTTAGAATATATTTAGAACATGCCTTGTTCTAATATACTCTATAGAGGCCTAGGTGGAATATAACTTTGCTAGTAGGTAATCTATAATAGTTAGACTAGAGAGGAAAAATAACTTTACCTTAAAACGTGTAAAGAGATAGCTCTAGTTATTATATAGGAACTCTAGAATAAAAGAGAGGTATTATAAAACTAGAAGATTAAGTTAGAAGTTACTATAATAAGATAGTAATTTCTAGATCCAGAAGAGGGGCTACCCTAGTTGTTCTAAATACGTCTTAAATATAGTAGAAATAGTTTTACTTATACTTTAAGGTAGCTAATTTTATAAATATAATATAAATATATTAGGTACCACCTTTCTTATTCTAGTAATTACCTACTAGTTAGAGCTAGTATAGGTTAGGATTAGAATATATTCCTAGGATTTCAGTAAATAGATAATAGTTCTAATTATATTATTAACCTAATTCTATCTCTATTTATTGTGGGATAATATCTATTATTATTTAAAAGGAATCTAAAGGTTCCAAATAAACTAAGAAGAATAGATAGTATATATATTAGTTATATTTATACTTATAATAATATAAAATCTAAAAATATAGAATATATAGAATATAAATGTCTAAATTTATATAGAGATTTAAAACTAAAACTAAATTAATCTAATAAGAAAAAGCTAGTATAATCTTTATAAGTAGGATAGGATTAGTTTCTATTTAATTACTAATATAAGATAAGGCTTTACTATAGAATATTTTATTTATTCCTAAACTTAAAGTAAATCTAGAATTACTAGGAATTCTTATAGATAAGAAAGTTAAGTTTAAATTCTATATAAATAAATAATAACTTATAAGCTATTTTATAATATATTACTAGAAAGATATAATAGAATATTAGAGAGTTAACTTATTCTAGGTTATAAAGGAATTAGAATTAAGAAAAGATTAAGGATAGTAAAGATACTTAGAAAGTGACTATATATCTAAGTTAATTAAATATGCTAAACTATAGATTATAAGCTCTTATATAATTGTATACTTATTAATTCTATTAAATTATAAGTTGTTCTATAGTTTATGATAAGTTTATATAATAAGCTTATATAAAATATATTAAAAAGTTAAGATAAGCTTAACTCTATTATAAGCTTATATAATAAGCTTATATATTAAATTACCTAGCTATTTATTAGAAGGGTATAGTGGAACATTGTAGAGTTGACTTGTTCTAGGTTGTAAAGGAATTAGAATTAAGAAAGGGTTAAGGATAGTAGGGACACTTAGAAAGTGACTGTATATATCTAAATTAATTAAATAATACTGAACTGTGGAAATACCTAGGACTACCTAGAGGTATATAAGCTTATTCAAAGCATTGATAAAGGGGGAATTACAAATATTGATTTGTAATAACATAGGAAAGGGGTTGTGATAGTGGCACAATCAATAAATATGATATAGTATGATATACTCAATATGGATATAATTATATGATAGGATATGATATTGAACACCACAAAGTGTGATATTGAACGCCACTAATATGTGATATTAAGCCACCAATATGTGATAGCCATAAATAATATCAACATATGAAATTATATTATCCCTGATGACCAAATAATCCCTTGTTTCTTATTTGGTGGAAAGTAAGCTTAAGCCATAAGCTTATTCCTGGAAAACGTGGATTATTGGCACCAATCCTTGACCAATCCTAAACAAATAAAATCTTATCTTATGCAGAATTGTATGATGTACAGATCCTATATGTCAGACCCTATATAACTAAATTCCTCGATTTATTATGCTGATTTAAGCTTGTGTAAGCTTGTAAAGCAGGTTAAGCTTATCTCTGATTTTGACATGTTTGCATAAGCTTATCTTATAAGCTTAGCATACACTATGAAATAGCTTATAATTCAACATAAGCTTATCTTATAAGCTTAGCATACACTGTGAAATAGCTTATAATTCAACAATAAGTTCCTTTAGAGATTTATTATAATCTACACTAGATATAGAGGTTAGGTTGAAAATAAAAACCTAGTACTTATCTAGAGTGGTAACCCTAGCTTAGGGCGTATATATTATTCCTAATAGTAGTAGTAGTATTCCTCTCCTAGCCATCTAAAAGTTCCGTTAGGAATTTATTAAGATCTATACTAGATATAGAGTTTAGGTTAAGAATAAAAACCTAGTGCTTATCTAGACCCCCTAGGTACTAGGTTACCTACTAGGTTGCCTATAACTTTCTAGTAGTAATATAGTAGTATAAAGTCCTAGAACTTTATAGTAAACGGGCTACTGGAATTAAATAATACTCTTACTATAGATATATTACTATACGCTATATTAGAATAGGTATACTAGATAAGTAATAAGCTTAGTAAGCTTATAAGCTTAGGATAAGCTTAAGTTCTTAGAAACACCTTTAAGGGGTTAAATAAAAAACTAATATATATAAAAGTATAAGGGATTATATATTATAATTAATAGATCTTTTACTTAGATAAGGTGTCACCTAATATATAGAGGAAGGGATTCTATAAATGAATTATAATATTAGAATGGGTATGCTAGACAAGCAATAAGCTTAGATAAGCTTAGTAAGCTTATAAGCTTAGAATAAGCTTAAGTCCTAGAAACACCTTTAAGGAGTTAGATAAAAAACCAATATATATAAAAGCATAAGGGATTGTATATCATAATTAATAGGTCTTTTACTTAGATAAGGTGTTGAATTATAAGCTATTTCACAGTGTATGCTAAGCTTATAAGATAAGCTTATGCAAACATGTCAAAATCAGCATAACAAATCGAGGAATTTAGTTATATAGGGTCTGACATATAGGATCTATATATTATACAATTCTGTATAGGATAAGATTTCATTTATTTAGGATTGGTTAAGGATTGGTGCCAATAATCTACTTTTTCCAGGAATAAGCTTATGGCTTAAGCTTACTTTCCACCAAACAAGAAACAAGGGATTATTTGGTTATCAGGGATAACATAATTTCATATGTTGGTGTTATTTGTGGCAATCACATATTGGTGGCTTAATATCATATATTGGTAGCGTTCAATATCACACTTTATAGCGTTCAATATCACATCCTATTATACAATTATATCTATATTGAGTATATCATACTATATCACATTTATTGATTGTGCCACTATCACAACCCCTTTCCTATATTATTACAAATCAATATTTGTAATTCCCCTTTGTCAATGCTTTGAATAAGCTTATATACCTCTAGGTAGTCCTAGGTATTTCCACAGTTTAGTATATTCAATTAATTTAGATATATACAGTCACTTTCTAAGTGTCCCTACTATCCTCAACCTTTTATTAATTCTAATTCCTTTACAACCTGAAACAAGTCAACTCTATAATGTTCCACCATGCCCTTCTAACAGACTGATCTACTTCTCTATTTTGATATTTTCCTTTATATTAATAAAGTCCTCTTATTCTATTTAATTTTTCATAGCTTCTAAATTTTCTAGGCTTATAACCTGTTAGACTAGGCACACTAGACAAGTAATAAGCTTAGATAAGCTTAGTAAGCTTATAAGCTTAGGACAAGCTTAAGTCCTTAGAAACACCTTTAAGGGGTTAAATAAAAGACAAATATGTATAAAAGCATAAGGGATTGTATATCATAATTAATAGATCATTTATTTAGATAAGGTGTTACCTAATATATAGAGGAAGGGATTCTATAAATAAACTATAAGAATAGTGAAACACTTAGAAAGTGACTGTAAGTGTCTAAGTTAATAGATTAAACTAAACTATAGAATTCCCTAGGACTACCTAGAGGTATATATACTTATTCTAAGCATTGACAAAGGGGGGATTACAAATATTGATTTATAATAATATAGAAAGGGGTAGAATATAATCACATAATTAATAAATATAATATTATATAATATACCTAATATAGCTGTAATTGAGCGCTATTAATATAATATTAAACGCCACTAATATAATATTAGCGCTACTAATATGTGATATTAAGCGCCACTAATATATGATATTGATTATAACTAATATCATATGTGATTGATATAAATAGAAACAACAAATGAAATAGTATTGCCCCTAATGACTAAATATTCCTTGATCTCTTAATTTATAGAAAGTAAGCTTAAGCTATAAGCTTATTCTTAGAAAACTGGGAATATTAGCATTAATTCTTAGCCAATCTTAATAAATAAGACATTATTTTGTGTAGAATCTTGTAATGCATTAATTATATAGATCAGATCTGTCACGTGATTTTTCCCTGAATAGCTAGGCAACTAAATGCACAAGCTTATTACATAAGCTTATGACAGAGTTAAGCTTATCTTGACCTTTTGACATGTTTTATATAAGCTTATTATATAAGCTTATCATAAACTGCAGAACAACTTATAATTCAATGCAATTAATAAGTATACAATTGTGTAAGAGCTTATAATTCTAATAAATAAAATAGTGTTGCCTCTAATGACTAAATATTCCTTAATCTCTTAATTTATAGAAAGTAAGCTTAAACTATAAGCTTATTCTTAGAAAACTAGGAATATTAGCATCAATCCTTAGCCAATCTTAATAAATAAGACATTATTTTATATAGAATCTTATAATGTATTAATTATATAGACTAGATCTATCACCTGATTTTTCTCTAAATAGCTAGGCAATTTAATATTTAAGCTTATTGCATAAGCTTATGATAGAGTTAAGCTTATCTTAACTTTTTAACATGTTTTATATAAGCTTATTATATAAGCTTATTATAAACTATAGAACAACTTATAATTTAATAGAATTAATAAGTATATATGTTGAATTATAAGCTATTTCACAGTGTATGCTAAGCTTATGAGATAAGCTTATGTAAACATGTCAAAATCAGAGATAAGCTTAACCTGTCTTACAAGTTTACACAAGCTTAAATCAGTATAACAAATCGAGGAATTTAGTTATGCAGGGTTTGACATATAGGATCTGTGCATTATATAATTCTGCACAAGATAATGTCTTATTTATTAGGATTGATCAAGGATTGGTGCCAATAATCCACGTTTTCCAGGAATAAGCTTATGGCTTAAGCTTACTTTCTACCAAACAAGAAACAAGGGATTATTTGATCATCAGGGGTAACATAATTTCATATGTTGGTGTTATTTGTGGCAATCACATAATGTGATACATATCATATATTGGTGGCTTAATATCACATATTGGTGGCGTTCAATATCACACTTTGTGGCGTTCAATATCACATCCTATTATACAATTATATCCATATTGAGTATATCACACTATATCACTTTATTGATTGTGCCACTATCATAACCCCTTTCCTATATCATTACAAATTAATATTTATAATCCCCCCTTTGTCAATACTTTGAATAAGCTTATATACCTCTAGGTAGTCCTAGGTATTTCCAAAGTTCAGTACATTTAATCAATTTAGATATATACAGTCACTTTCTAAGTGTCTCTACTATTCTTAACCTTTTCTTAATTCTAATTCCTTTGCAACCTAAAACAAGTCAACTCTATAATGTTCCACCATGCCTTTCCAATAGGTTATAAGCCCGGAAATTTTTTGGAATTAATACCTAAAAGCCCTTTCAATCAAAGGCCACTTCCTTAAATCCTCAAAGCCCTTTTATCTAAAGGCCTCATCTTTTATAATTAAGTCCTTTTAAGAAGGCCATCTTGTAAATTTACAAGGAAAGAGGTTATTATAGGACTTTGTAGCAGATTTAATTCACTTCTATTAGAAGAGGATTAAATTGGTGAATGATAAGCACTTTGGCTTTATATGATCACTGGGAAGGAGTATCTCTGACAGGAGGATTAATACTCTTACTTGCAGATAACCAATATTGAGAGTTGGCTGCTTGATTTATTCCTAAATCTAAGAAGTTAGGCACTTGCAGGACTTAGAAGCTTATGCTTCTAAGCATCCTAAAAGGCCTAGGCTATTATAGAAGTTAGAAACTGTATAATCTAATGGCAATAGACCTAAAAGGGTTGTTAAATTAGGTGAGAAGAATTGGCACCTTTATCTATCTAGAAAGATGGATAAAGGTGTAAAGATCTCTAAGTTGCAGGGACAAAGCAACTATGAAATTTGGTCATTAAGGATGGAATCAGTCCTTATTAAAAAGGGATTTAGAGCTATTATAGCAGGTGAAAAAACAGAAATAACACTTGAGGGACTTTTGGTGCAAGATGAAGAGTCTTTTAAGGCATTGGCCTATATTAGACTTGCACTTGCAGATGGACCACTACTCTAAATAAGACATATAAAAACCCTACAAGAGTGTTGGAATATATTAAAGGAATTATATTCTGCAAAGGGATTCTCTACAGAATTTATTCTATATAAAGAATTATTTAAAACAACTCTAGCAGGTTGTCAAAATTCTATAGAATAATACCTCAACAATATTAAAAGGCTTAAAGATGATTTAGAAGCAAAAGATTTAAAAATTCCAGATAGATTAATACTTGCTTAGGTATTAAATAATCTATCAGAAGCCTATAAAAGCTTTGTATCAATAATAATATAAAGTTTAAGGATATAAACAGATTTAAGCTTAGAAACACTATTTTCAAGCTTAATTGATGAATTAAAGAGATTGGACTCAAAAGATAGTAATCAGATATTACTATCTAATTCAAAAGCAAGTAATAAAAACAAAAAGAAATGTTCTTTTTGTGAAAAGACTGGATATAAGGAGGACAAATGTTGGAAAAAGGATCCAAGCAAAAACCCCTTTAGAAACAAGCAAATTGAAAAAGAATCAGATATAGAGGATTTACTAATAGTATATCAAACCATTAGAACATCTGATTAGGTTCTAGATTCTGGTATTATATTATATATTTGTTGTGATATAAATCTATTTAGAGATTTAAAAACAACATCTAAATCAATCTAATAGGGCAAAGCTGGTACAATTTTTGCAAGTGGAATAGGATCAGTTCCTATTCAATTACCAACAAAAGAGAAGGCTTTATTACAAAATGTTTTATTTATTCCTGAAATAGGAGTAAATATAGGATCACTAGGAATTCTTACAGATAAGAAAGTCTAGTTTAAATTCTATATAGATAAATACCTTTTTAAATTATCAAAAGCTTGGATGCAAGCATTAAAGATAAATAATCTTTATTATTTACCTTTTCAATTAACACCACATCAAGAAAATGAAGTTATATTAAATACTATAGTATTTAATAAATAAATTTAGCATTAGAAACTTGGATATTTAGGGGAAACTGCATTGAAGCATTTACCTAATGCAGTTTAAGAGTTACTAAAAGAGTTAGATATAGTTTAAATTAACTAAAACACCAACTATAAAGTTTGTATTTAGTTAAAACAAATATCATAAATCAATAGACAAGTATCAACACTAAGAAACCAATTCTTAGAACTTGTCACATCAGATATTGGGACTTTAGAATTAAGGTCTTACAATAATAATAAATACTTTATCATATTTCTAGATTCTGTAATAAAGTGGTTAGACATAAAATGTCTAAATTATAAATCACAAGCTTATGAAGCTTTTGTTGATTTTAAAACACAAGCAGAAAACCAATTAGATTTAAAAATCAAAATCTGAAAGATAGATAATGGCAAAGAATTCAAGAATAAACAAGCTTATAAGTTTTGTAAAAATCATGGAATTGTTCAACAATTCTCAGCACCTTATACTTATAAACAAAATGGTTTAGCTGAAAGAATAAACCGCACTTTATTAAATAAAGTGAGAGCTTTATTATTTGAATCACAGCAAATAAAAGAGCTTTAGGATAAAGTAATTAAGGCTACAACCTATTTATATAATAGAACACCTCACTATTCACTTAACTTTAAAACACTATTTGAAGTTAGGTTTGGAACAAAGCCAGACATCTCAAACATTAAAACCTAGGGATCTAGATATTA